>CM065136.1:4974867-5107367 GCA_033026305.1 Cirrhinus molitorella
TTCCTAATTAGGTTATATCGCCTGCGGTCACATTTTTCGTGAGTTCTTTCTGTGTTCAGCGGAAGACCAATTAGCACTCGTAGCCTCATGAACATGGTATAATGAGAACCCTCAACCCTGGCGGAAAGCAAATACCACGACTCTGCAATAAGGAGCTTATTTCTCCTCTTCTTTCTGCTCAAGCCAGCTGGCTCTGACACGCCGCAAAACTGGAGGACGAGGAAGAGTGGAACAAGACAAAACAGGCTTTAGCGGGACAAGCTGTCCATGTCCCAGCATATCTGCGTGTGCCATAAGATGTCCGGTCGCAAAACAACAACTGCTGACACTGGAACTGACGAGAGGGGGAGGGTTCAAACAGAACGGGGTCGGGGCTTTTCTCTTCCAGATTTAACATGAATAAGCTCGAATTTAGGGGATTACCGACTTGATTTGTTTATTTATTTCTTTGGGTGCTAACAGAGTCTGGCATGGCACCGTTCGACGGCCTTGCCAGCAGCGTGTTCGGGGAGCGGCGAGCGAGACGCCGAGCCGCTCTGTCCCTCTTATCACGCGCTCAATGTGCTGCCTGTTAGTTACGCTGTTTTATTGAAGATTTCCCCAAATCGCTGCTGCTTCTTCCTCGCTTCCTGGCCGTCAGCAGCTGTCCGTCAGCCAGAGCTGGAAACACACTTGAAACTAGGATTTCGAGTGCTCCAGATTAGCAAAATTCCCTTGGTTTTCTGACCTTTTGAGTGCGATTTAAATGAATGGTGAAAGTGCACATTATGAAGGCTGACATGTTCAAATAAAGAAGAAACTGTTTGCACAATGTACAATTATTAATAGGATTAGGCCTATATTATATTATATTCTTATTTTTTATAAAATATTTAATCATGAATGTTATAATAAAGAGAAAATTGTTTTGTGCAGTGTTCAGTTACATCAGTATTAATTATATTGATTTTTATTATATAGTTATTAATATTATTATAGTATTGAATTACATTTAAATGAATGATGAAAGTACACAGTTATGAAGGCTGAGATGTTAAAACTGTTTTTGTGCAGTGTTCTATTAGATCAGTATTACACTTATATTCTATAATTATATTGATTTTTATAATATAGTTATTAATATTATTATAGTATTGAATTACATTTAAATGAATGATGAAAGTACACAATTATGAAGGCTGCAATATTAAGGCATTGACTATTATGACTATTAACATTATGTATTTTTATATTCTATTATTATATATTGTATTATTTTATTATAAGCAAATTAAAATTGTCATCTAAAAAATAATTTAAATTTGTGATAAAAGTACTCAATTATACTCTTTTAATATTAGCGTAAAAAGAGAATTTTTGTGCAACATATAATATAATGTAATATAATATAATATAATATAACATAACATAACATAATAATATTTCACAATTGCAATATAGAATTAGATTTAAGTTTCCTATTATGAAGGCTGCAGTATAAGCATAAAGAAAATAAAATCATTTTGTGCAGTGTGCATATAATAATATAATATAATATATTTACATTTTTATTTTTTACATTACTTTATTTTTATATTATATTATTATATATTGTATTTTTATTATGAACTAATTTAAATTGGCATCTAAAATAGAATTTAAATTTGTGATAAAAGTACTCAGTTATTCAGACTGTATTTTTGTTTGTGCAACATATACTATAATATAATATTATCTAGAATTAGATTTCAGTTTCCTATTATGGAGGCTGCACTATTAGTATAAAGAAAAAAATATTTTGTGCGATGTGCATATAATATAATATATAGCCTATTTTAATATAATATATTTTATAGTTTATTGTAGAGCGTTAAAAAAGAATAGTTTTGTGCAACGTGTATATAATATAATATAATATAATAATTGTTTAATAAATATTTTTGTATTGTACTGTATTGTATTGTAAATTCTAATAATTGCTATTAATTGTTAAAAGTATTACTGAATTGTAGTGTAGAAATAGATTTAAAGCAGTTTTTATTTTGTTTGCTAATAATGAATAAATTCATGATAAAATTACCCAATTTTGTATGCTGCAATATTAGCATAAAGAAAAAAAAAAAAATTGTGCAATGTGCATATAATATAATATAATATAATATATTATGTTATAATATATAATGTAATAAAATATAATGTGATATATTTTTATGTTTTATTGTAGAGCATAAACAGAAGTTTTGCGCAACGTGTATATATAATATAATAATTGTTTAATACATATTTTTGTATTGTACTGTATTGTAAATTGAAATAATTGCTATTAATTATTAATATTATTAAATTGCAGTCTAGAATTACATTTAAAGCAGTTTTTTTTTCAATTTGTTTCACTAATAATGAATAAATTCATGATGAAATTACCCAATTTTGTATGCTGCAATATTAGCATAACAAAAACATTTTGTGGAATGTGCATATAATATAAAATGTAATATTATATAATGTAATATAATGTATTATAATGTAATATATTATTTTATTTAATGTACAGCATAAAAAAAAATAATAGTTTTGTGCAAAGTGTATATAATATAATATAATATAATATTTTACATAATATTTCACTATTGAAATCTAGAATTAGATTTAAATTTCTTATTATGAAGGCAATTCATAAAGAATTTTGTGCAATAATATATTATAATATTGCTAATAATTATTGAACGTGTTATTAAATTGCAGTCTAGAATTAGATTTAGCATTTTTGTTTGCTAATAATGAATAAATTTATGACAGAATACCCCAATTTTGTATGCTGTAATATTGATAATAATATTGTATGCTGTAATATATAAAATAAGTTTGTGCAATGTGCACATAATATACTATTAGATTATATTATTTGTAATATTATACTAAATTATGTTTTATTACAGTCCAATCTAGAACAAGATTTAAAGTAGTTTTGTTTAAACTTCATGCAAAACTTACTTCCACAATGCTAGATTTCTCTTAGTGGTTGTTAACATATTACATAATGAATTATGCACTGGAGTAAGTCATTGGAACAAACCCCTAACCCTAAGCATGAGTGATGCTTGCTTTAGCCTGAATATAATGGATTTTTATGAATCAGATATTGCATAATCAATGTATAATTGATTTTTTAAAATGGCTTAGTAGAACATTTATTCTCTGTGGACAAATGGTTAAGCTAATGTCTTCTTGATCATTTCCTTTTCTGATCAGAGATATGATGGCTGCCTCCCTCCCTTCAGACCAACATTAAAGTGAAGGTGGCCTGGGGATCTCTCTCTCTCTCTCTGTCTCTTCATCTGTCTATCAGCCCGTAAGCCAGCTATGGAGATGAAACGCAGAACACACTCGTCTTTATGGGCCCCTATGAGCAGCCAATAAGATCTGCAGGAAAAACGGCCACCGCTGCCACCACCACCACAACAACAACAACAGTGGCGACAGTTCAGCCTCGGGATAACAAGACTTTATAACCTCATGAAGAGACTGTCTGATCGTCCGGCCAGATCTTTATGATTTAGACAGAAGGCAAGAGAAGCCCGAGAAAAGAGGAAGGGTTCCTCTGAGAGATGCTCAGGTTATAAATGTTTGTCTCGTCCCACCTACACACCTGCTGCTCGTGTCCCTCCTCACTCCATGAACACAAAGGAAGGAGAATCCAGAAACGTCCTGCGGAGAACAAAAAAATATATGAACAATTCGGGATCTTTGGAGACGATGGCATGGCGAGACGAGGCGATTCATGATCACATTTCACTGAAATTCGTAGATAATCTTCCATTTAATTGAGTGAATCATTGAATCAGTTCACTGAACTGAATCGGTTCAACTTATGAATGAATCTTTCTGGCAGGTTTTGTAAATGGGATCAAAAGATTCATTGAAAAGATCTGAATGATTCATTCAGGAATTAGGACATGGCTGTTTCTAACTCAGACAAAAGACATTATTTATTTATAGTTTATGTGTATATATAATGTTTTAGATTCAAAAACTTCATAATGAAATGAGGACAAATTGAATTAATAATCTAATCTAATCTAATTATAATATAATATAATATAATATCACAAATTAATATAATAATACATATGTGAAATATATTATTATCATGCAAGCAACTTTTTTATAGAATATTTATTTTATTTATTATTATTCTCATTTTACATTTTTATATTTTATAGTCTTAAAGCCGAGTACATATTTGTATTTATTTATTTATTCATGCATTTATAGAATATTTAATGTTTTTGATTAGAATATATTAAACTTCATAAAAACGTCTTTAAAAGAAGCATTAGAAGAGGTCAATTTGAATTAATAATATAATGTAATATAATATAATACAAAATATGTGAAATATATTTGTATTATTATTATCATGTATCAACTATTTTATAAAATATTTTTATATTTCATAAAGTCTTAAAGCTGTGTAAATTTTTTATGTTTTTATTATTGATTTATTCATTCATTCATGCATGCATTTATAGATTCATATTTAATGTTTTAGATTAAAAATATTGAACTTCATAAAAACATGTCTTTAAAAGAAGCATTACAGAAGGAAGGGGTCAATTTGAATTAATAATATAATATAATATAATATAATATAATATAATATAATATAATATAATATAATATAATGTAATACAAATCAATGTAATAATATAGAAATAAAATAGGTGAAACATTATTATTATTATTATTATCATGCAAGTTTAACTATTTTCTAAAATATTTTATTTATTATTATTCTCATTTTTTATATTTTATGAAGTCTTAAAGCTGTTTTTTATATTATTCATTCATTCATTCATTTATAGACTAAATGTATATTTGATGTTAACTATAAAAACATGTCTTTAAAAGAAGCATTACAGAAGGAAGAGTTCAATTTGAATGAATATATATTAGAATATATACGATTGATATGATATAATTTAATATAATATAATACAAATAAATATAATACAAAATATGTGAAATATATTATTATTGCAAGTTTAACTATTTTATAAAATAAATTGTATTATTAGAATTATTATTATTATATTTTATTTTTAAGTCTTAAAGCTGTGTACATAGTTTTATAATTATTTTTTATATTTATTACAATTATTTAAATGATCAGCTATATATATATATAGCAAAGAACATGTTAATTATTATTATTATTATTATTATTGTTATATTTTTTTTAACAACAACAATACAGAGCAACAATTTTGCAAAGAATATCATAAAACAACAAATAATATGGGCCAAAGATGAAAAAGGGTTTAATTATTAAAACAACAGGAGCAACATTTTTTTTGGGGGTGGTAATTTAATTGCATTTTTGTTTTTCTGAGCAAAAAATAAATGTCATATTTTTTTTCACTTAAAAGATTCATTACTTTCATCCCAAAATTAGTTATATTTCTACCTTTTTTAAATTTGCCACTGTTTCAGGTTTTGCCCATTTGTCAGTAAGATTTTTTTTACTAATTTAAAACACAATCAAATTTAATATGCTCCTATATTCTTTTATATATTTCAATATCAAAATAAGCATGTTGCTTACATTTTTAGACAAATATTTTGTTGGACCCGTAACCCAAAGGTGGCAGGTTCGAGTCTCAGGTCCAGAAGGAATTGTTAAAAATTGTAAAATATTTCCTATATTTATTACGTGTGTGATACTCAAAAATGTCTAAAAAAGACTATCCCCAAATAATTATTGCGTCCATGATTTTATCTTTCTATTTTTCAGTCTTGTTTTTGTCCCAGTACTCAGTGAGATACATATCTGCTTCCTGTATTTCCACATCACTGATTACTACAGTAAAGGCCTGTGGGATTCGCCCTCCGCCTGTCAGTTCTGTCAGAGGGCTTTCTCCTTATTACCTGTAATATCAGCCCCACTTTAACCCTTTTTTAACATGAGCACCTCAATCTGCTTTTAAGGACGCTACAGGAAGTCCCATAATTCTCTCCAGACCGGCCGCTGGGGCTCTCGGGCTTTAGCGGTAGGGCTGTATGGAGTCTTTTCCGTTCACATCATGAAGCGATCAAGCCATTGAGCCTGAACAGGCCTGACAGGTCCATATACAGTACGACCCGTTTTTCCCGTTCACGCTTCGATGTCCGTCGACATCTGATAGATATTTCCTTCTCATTACAGCTGGCCTTCAAACTCAAATGACACGTTTTCAAAACTTTGCTCTGACTAAACATCTCTCACACCTTAATTGGCGCTCAAATGCGGCCGTTTGTCGTTAGCGTAAGTCTGAGGGATATAAAATCAATCTTTGTGATTTTTTTTTTTTTTTTAGTCTGTTGAAACGGTCATCGAGTCGCTGTTGTTCCCTTCAAAACTATATCAGTCAGAATAGCTTAAATTGAAGCGTTGGTGGAAAAAAAGCTATTTCTTACCCTGAGGGAAACCCGTGGGAGAAGCTTCCTATAAATCTGAAGAAACAACATCGATATCAACATCTGGGGCATCTTCTCCTCCCAACGCGGACAACACTCTCTCTCTTACACATATCCACATAAAACACTCGCACGCGCCTCCATACTCACACATGATATGAGCGAATCGCTTCGGATGAAACATTTATGAACCGGACGTATCAAAACACTCCTGTAGAAATACAGCATTCTGTAGAATATAGGAGCATATTACATTTTATTGTGTCTGACAAATAGGCAAACCCTAGAATAGTGGCAAATTTTCAAAATGCGGAATTAATTCACTAATTAGTATTTGGGATGAAAGTAATTCAACTTTTAATTGATTTCTGTTGTAAATATGCAACAACAATTTAAAGCAGGACACATATTGTTTTTATGCTTAAACTCTTTTTTGTCTTTGACCCATACTAATTATTGTTTTATGATATTCTTTGCAAAATTGCTTCTCTTTATTGTTGTTGTTGTTAAAAAATAAAATAATAATAATAAAAATAATAAATAAATTAGCTTGTACTTTGCTATATATATATATATACCTGATCATTTAAATAATTTTAATAAATATAAAAAATAAATATAAAACTATTTACACAGCTTTAAGACTTTAGAAAATATATAAATGTAATAATAGTAATATATAGATTTGTATTATATTAGATTATATTACATTATATTATATTATATTATATTATATATATATATATATATATATTAAATATATATATATATATATTAAATTATATATTATATATATATTAAATTGACCTCTTTGACATGTTTTTAAATGAGTAAAAAATTCTTACTGACAAATGGGCAAAACCTAAAATAGTGGCAAATTTTAAAAAATTGGAATTACAACTAATTAGTATTTGGGATTAAAGTAATTTTCAATAATAATAATAATAATAATAATAAATTAGCATGTACTTTGCTATATACATATATATATATATATATATATATAGCGGGTCATTTAAATAATTGTAAAAATATAAAAAAATTAATTTAGCATTTATAAGCATTTATAAAATATAGAAATTTAAAATAAAATTAATAATAAATAAAATAAATTGAACTTGCAATAAATATATATTCCACATATTTTGTATTATACTGGTTTGTATTATATTATATTAATTTATATTATATTATATTATATTATAAATTTACCTTTTTCCTTCTGTAATGCATAAAAACATGTTTTTAAATAAAGTAAAAAAAATCTTACTGACAAATGGGCAAAACCTAGAATAGTGGCAAATTTAGAAAAATGTAGAACTAGTAATTAGAATTAGCATTTGGGATGAAAGTAATTAATCTTTTATTTGATTTTTGTTGTAAATATGCCTGACAAGATGTTATTCTGAATTACATTTTAGTGGGTCTCTTCTGTAAATTAGGGGAAAATGTATGATATTATTTTTTGCTCAGAAAAACAAAAACAAAAATTAAATTAAATTAAACAGAATCTTTTTATACATGATATATGATATTCTTTGCAGAATTGCTGCTCTTTATTGTTGTTGTTGTTAAAAAAAAAAAAAAAATAAATAAAAAAAAAATAATAAAAAAAAAATATATATATATATATATATATATATAAATAATTTTATGAATTTATAAAAATAAATATAAAACTATGTACACAGCTTTAAGACTTTATAAAATATATAAATGTAAAATAGTAAATAAAATAAATATTTTATAAATAATTTAAAGTGGCAGTAATAATATATATTTCACATATTTTCTATTATATTGATTTGTATTATTTTATTTTATATTAATTCAATGTAATATAGAATATTTTTTTTCTCTCCCAGCCATCTATCAGCACAATATTCGCCACACATCAAAATCCACCCGACCTTAAATATGCAACTTGAAACCGGAAAATGGGTGTCTCGGTGGAATATTGAGTATCACCAAACCCCATTTGAGGCGTAAGAGCCGACCCGCGGCCTCTGTATCCTTGTCAGCACCCGCACATCAAAACTTCCACGCAGGAAAAGCCTGGCGGTGACCTTTCTAGACCGGCGTTAACCTCTCAGGAGCTCTAGATCCTGCTCTTCCTGCTCCTGACCCGGGGCAATGAGCGCAGGTGACCTCTGAACCCCAAATCTGAGGGGGAAAAAGGACCCCAGAACTCGCTTCTTCCCAGCAGACCGCTGTGTGTCGCGCTGGAAACCCAGAGGAGAGGCGACACTGGTGAGAAAGAGCTGCGGATGGATCGCATTTCTCTGGCTTGGCGATATAAATCCAGAGAAAGAGAGAGGAATGGGACTCCATATGGAGGTATTCTGTAAGGTCAAAGATCCATGTTGTTGCATGGAAAAATACATGAGAAATTGAGACGCAGCCGGGTGAGGTAGATAGGTGGTTAATTTTCCTATTTATATGGAAAGCTTTGCTACAAAATCTGTTGTTTGGGAGTCTGATCACTGAACGCGCCACTGTAATCGCTTCATGTTTCTTGGCATCGATGAGCCTGAACTGAGATGTTGTTATTGATATGTTTTTGTTTTTTTTTTAGTTACAGTGAAACCAGAAACCTCTTGCAGCATTAGTTTTGAAAGTCGGGTTGAGATTGGTGAGATTTTTTTTTATGGTTTTAAAAGAAGTCTCTTATGCTCACCAAGGCTGTATTTATTTAATTAAAAAAACAGTAAAAGCAGTGATATTTGGAAATATTTTTTACTATTTTAAAAACTGTGAAACTTATGTTTTTTATTTTATTTTACTATTTTGTCTGTGTTGGACATTTTTGAATAATTTTTATCAAACATGGTTGAGTGGGATGGTATGACATCCTACAAATTTATTTTATTTTTGGTCTTTACTCAACATTTTTATGTTTTTTATATTATTTTATATTTTATTTTATTATTTTGTGTGTGCTGAAAATTTTTTTATATTTTAATTTTTATTAAACATAATAGAAGGATGGAAAAATTATATGCCATCCCATGAATTTGTATTTTATTTAACTTTTATTTTTGGTCTTTATTCAACATTTTTATGTTTTTTGTTTTATTTTATTTTATTATTTTGTCTGTATTTGGACATTTTTGCATAATTTGATTTTTATTAAACATGGTGGAAGTGGGATGATACGCCATCCCGTGAATTTTTATTTATTTATTTATTTTTTTTGGTCCTTATTTAAAATTGTTATGTCTTTTTTTATTTTATTTTATGTTTTATTTTATTATTTTGTCTGTGTCAGACATTTTTATATAATTTGATGTGATTTTTATTGAACATGGTGGAAGTGGGATGATACGCCATCCCGTGAATTTATTTTATTTAATTTTATTTTTGGACTTTATTTAAAATTATGTCTTTTTTATTTTATTTTATATCTTATTTTATTATTTTGTCTGTGTCATATATTTTTATATAATTTGATGTGATTTTTATTAAACATGGTGGAGTGGGATATGGTATGACATCCCATGAATTTATTTTATTTTATTGTTGGTCTTTATTCAACATTTTATGTTTTTTTTTTGTTTGTTTGTTTTTTTTGTTTTTTGTTTTTTGTTTTTTTCATTTTATAATTTTGTCTGTGTTGGACATTTTTATATAATTTGATTAATATTTTATTTTGTAAAGCATTTTATACATCATAGCAGTATTTGGTGTACTTAGGGCTGATTAATAATTCAATTGAAAAAGTAAACATTTAATGAAGTTAAAAACCTTTCTACATTAAAAGTAATTAGAGTCACCATCAAAAAATGATTACAAAAATGCACAAAATTAAAATGTCAATAAGTGAATTACAGTGAGGGAAATGAGCTTGAAACATGAAATGATCTTGAACTAAAATAGACCAAATAAAAAAGCATTTTTTTGTCTTTTGACTTTGGGGTGAAAGTGATTTCATTCAGAAAGAGGTTCACCGATACACACAAGCATGCATAAAGACACAGCATGTCCACTAGTGATAAAATTTGCTCCTTTTTACTAACCATCACACACACACACACACACACACACACACACACTCACTCCAGATGAGTAATTGTGAAAACAACAAGGTCATGGAGTGTTCTGTGCAAACAGACGTCTCTTGGAGTGCCGTCCCTCCCCCGGTTGCCATGGCCCTGTGTGCAAGGTGCACCTGGGCAGCTCCATCACCCCCGGTGACCATATGGATGGGTCAAAGGACACACACATACACACCCAGATGCACCTGGACACTCACACACTTACACACACACCTCCTCGTGCACAGGCGCAGAGGGAGAGAGAGATTGAGAGAGCGCACCTGTGCTTTAAACAGACCCCCGGAGGTACCTGAACATGAGGAGATTAGACTGAGAAGAGAGAAAGGGAGATTTTAGCAACAAATCGCACAAGAACATATTTATCAGAGACATTTGGGGAGTATTTCAGTCTCTTCGCAGGAGTGAGGACAAGTTTTCTCGAAGTGACCTAGACCTACTTGAAGCAGAACGGATCTGTGCTTCTGTGCCAAGTCTTTCTTTTGAAAGCCATCTTTATTCTGCTACTATTATTAGTGCTGCTTGCTTTAGCAATAACTATTGTTATTTCCAGGCCCACACAGAATCTGCAGGCCCGCTCCCAAAGCCAAAGCTCAGCAGATTTCAGCAGAATTGGAACGTCTTTCATTCACAAAGTTCTGCATATTCTTCCCCTCGTGTTTTTATTAGGTATTTTGCTTACTTTCATTGTGCATTTAAGTACCAATAAGAGTAACGTAATTAGATCCATTTAACATATTTTATTATACATTTTGGATTTTTTTTTTTTTTTACCCAACATCATAGTAAAAAGAAAAAGTAGAAAAAAACCCCTGCAGATTCTGACTGGTCCTGTTTTTTTGCATATACTTGTTTTTCTGCTCAAAACTAAATAACTTGTATCTATCATTTATGTTGCAGAAGATTTTTTTTAACCACAGAAATTTATTTATTTATGGGCAGATAATAAAATGAAGACATATCTATTTTATTTTATTTTATTTTATTGTATTTCTTAGTGAATGTGGGGAGTGAGGTAATGGGATCACAGCTATATTTTATTATTTTGTCTTTGTTGGACATGTTTGTATAATTTGATTTTATTTTTTATTAAACATGGTGGATTGTATGGTATGACATCCCATGAATCTATTTTATTTTTGGTCTTTATTCAACATTTTTTTATGTATTTTTTTAATATATTATTTTCATATATTTATTATTTCGTCTGTGTTGGACATTTTTGTATAATTTGATTAGATTTTTATTAAACATGGGGGAGTGAGATGGTATGACATCCCATGAATTTATTTTACTTTATTTTTTATCTTTATTCAACATTTTTGTTATTTATATATATATTTATTTATTTTATTTTATTTATTTTTTGTATAATTAGATTTGATTTTTATTAAACATGGTGGAGTGGGATGATATGGCATCCTGTGAATTTTAATGAAATTAAATTACATTTTATTATTTTATTTTTTCTGTGTTGGACATATTTTATAGAATTTGATTCGATTTTTATTAAACATGGTGGAAGTAGGATGGTACGCCATCCCGTTTTTTTATTTTAATGTTTTGGTTTTTTTTGTCTGTGTCAGACATATTTTTATAGAATTTGATTAGATTAGATTCATTTTATCTTATAATTTATTTTATTTTATTATTTCATCTGTATTGGACATTTTTCATTTTTATTTTCAATTTGATTTACTTTTTATTAAACAAGGTGAAAGTAAGATTGTATGCCAAGCTGTGTATTTTTTTTATTTATTTTTATTTGGCCGAGATACAACTATTTGAAAATCTGGAATCTATGGGTGCAAAAAAAAAATCTAAAAATTGAGAAAATCACCTTTAAAGTTGTCAAAATGATCTAATGTATTGCTAATCAAAAGTTTAGATTTTTATGGTAGGAAATTTACCACAGAAAATTGAACTGAATTGAATTGAATTTGTGTGTTGGGCATATTTTATATCATTTGGTTAGATTTTTATAAAACATGATGAAAGTAGGATGGTATGCCATCCTGTGAATTTTTATTTTAATTTTTTTTTTTTTTTTTTTTTTGTCTGTCTGTCTGTCTGTCTGTGTCAGACATATTTTAAAGAATTCGAATAGATTCATTTTATCTTATAATTAATTTTATTTTATTATTTTGTCTGTATTGGACATTTTTCATTTTCAATTTGATTTAATCTTTCTTAAATATGGTGAAAGTGGGATGGTATGCCAAGCTGTGAATTTTTTTTATTTTTTTTTAGATGGCAAAATGTACATACTGTTTAATTTTGACCTAAACTACTTATTTTGATCATTTTTCCCCTCTCAGCACTCTCAGGTCCAGTCTCTCCGAATGGTACTTGAGAGGATGATTATAACGATCTCATTAGGAACATATTGTTAATAAGAGTCTCTGTCATTATCTCTTCATCTGCATTTGGGCCTGATCATTTCCACATCTGTTAATGGTGTCATATCGTTCTTTTGCTTGATCGTTATCTCATCCGTGTCTCAGAAGAGGACGTGTGTAGGCCTGCAGTGCACCACTGAGCATGCTAAAATATCTTTCATGAGTTTTGTTTGATGACTTCACTCTTTAATATCTTTGCACTCTGTACTTTATTGCTCAAGATGCCTTTCTACAAGCCGATTATAGCAAAGGGCTCATTCCTCTCACCAACACCTGTTCCACTGCAATTTACCTGTTTACTGACAAGTTACCAATGTGATAATTTACCCGAGCACGGTCTGCGTTCCCCGTCCATACACCTACTGCTCTGAGCTGCCGTACAGCAGATGCGTCTGTGTGAAAGATAGAATGAGAAAAGGACAAAATGAACTGAGAAACAGTGAGGGGGAAATGCATTTGCCACCGTGTCTCTAATTCACTCATTTTGGTTTATCGTGTAAAACTTAAATGTAATATGGCAAATTATTGTCTTTTTAACACAATGGTTCTTTATTGGCATCTATGGTCTCATGAAAAACCTTTAACATCCATTGCAAAAAAGGTTCTTCATAGTGGAAATGGTTCCTAGGATTATTAAAATGTGACCCTGGACCACAAAACTAGTCATAAGGGTCATTTTGGACGTATGTTTGTTAGGATAGGACAATATTTGGCCGAGATACAACTATTTGAAAATCTGGAATCTAAGATTGCAAAAAAAAAAAAAAAAAAAATCTAAATATTGAAAAAAATCACATTTAAAGTTGTCCAAATTACGTTCTTAGCAATGTATTACTAATCAACAGTTTTTATTTTTTACGGTAGGAAATTGACCAAGTATCTTCATGGAACATGATCTTTACTTAATATCCTGATGATTTTTGGCAATTTTGACTCATACAATGAATGTATTGTTGGCTATTGCTACAAATATGTGACCCTGGACCACAAAACCAGTTGTAAATTGCATGGGTATATTTGTAGCAATAGCCAAAAACACATTGCATGGGTCAAAATTATAGATTTTTCTTTTATGCCAAAAATCGTTAGGATATTAAGTAAATATCAAGTTCCATGAAGATAATTTGTAAAGTTCCTACTATAATTGATTAGTAATATGCATTGCTAAGAACTTCATTTGGACAACTTTAAAGGTGATTCTCTCTCTCTCTCTCTCTCTCTCTCTCTCTCTCTCTCTCTATCTTTCTCTTTTTCTGATTTCCTGATCTTGAATCCTAATTTTTAAATAGTTGTCCTATATTTAAATATTGTCTTATCCTAATAAACCACACATCAGTGGAAAGTTTATTTATTCAGCTTTCAGTTGATGTCTCAATTAAAAAAAAAAATGACCCTAAAAAAAATAGACTGGTTTTGTGGTCCTGGGTCACAAATATTCTTCACCTTAGGAAAAATCCTTTTTGATTTTCTTTTAAGAGCATACATGTAAAATTACATTTAACTTACTGTAATCACAGACTTTAGTCAGGGTACACACTTAAAAATAAAGGTGCTTCACAGGTCTGTCGCACTTTGTTGAGCAGAGTATTGTTGTAAACAACGAACAAGTTATCTTAGCTATTTGTTTCCGTTATTTTGCTGTACTTCACGGGTTTCCGTACATTTGAACACGCACGAACGTAACTTACTTAACTAACGTTACGCACGCGCGCGATTTAAAAAGATGGCCACCCCCTCAACAAACCGAATGAAATTTGTATGTGTATGGAATGAAAGATATCGATTGTACTACGTATTAACGTTTTTATTTTCTTCAAGTACATTATTCATATGTCATAATGACAAGAAACTATGGCTGTAAACACAGTTTGAGCGCTGTAATCCCAACCAAAACGTTACGATGCAGTTTGCTAATGTTCGATGGAACAGTGGATTCGGGGCTAACAATGCTGTTGGCTTTTGGAAACGCCTAGGTTTGCAATGATGCAAACTGAAACGGTGAGTAAATAATGGCAGATTTTTGTATTGTTATTGTAGGTAAGCCATTTCTTTAATGCAAGTACACTACCAGTCAACTTTTTTTTGAACAGTTAGCTTTTCAAGAATTTTCTTCTGCTCACTTAAGCCTGCATTTATTGGATCTAAAATACAGCAAAAGCAGTAAATATTTGTACTATTTAAAATAAATGCTTTCTGTTTGAATATATTTTAAAATGTAATTTATTCCTGTTATTAAAACTGAATTTTTATCATCATTACTCCAAGTTTTCATTGTCACACGATTCTTCAGAAATCATTCTAATATGCTGATTTGTTGTTCAATAAACATTTATTATCATTATTAATAAACATTATAAAGACATTTATGTTACAAAAGATTTATATTTCAGATTAAATGCGGCACTGCTGAACTATTTAGTCATCAAAGAAAACTTTAAAAAATCCTACTCTGCTGTTTTCAACATAATAATAATAAAAATAAATATTTTTTGAGCAGCAGATAAGAATATTAGAATGATTTCTGAATGATCATGCCACCGGAGTAAGGAATAAATTACATTTTAAAATATATTAAAATAGAATTAAATATATTAAAATCAGACAGTTATTTGCAGTTTTCTCCTTGATTTGTTATACCTTTCGGCAGTCTGAGGTGCTCCAGATATTTTTCCTGGTTTGACCGAGTAGTACAGCCCAAAACATGACAATAATTTATCATTTTCAGCAGCAAAAATCAGCAAAATATGCAAGTTTCATTCGGTTCAGTGGCATTGTTTACATTCAGTGCCACCAATATGGCCGACTGATGATGCGTAGTGAAAACACACTATTGCTATCGTTTGGAGGCCAGTTTTATATTTTGTTTATTAATGCATTTCATGTTGGTGACAGAAATCACATGTTTTACCTTACCTACGTGATATTTTGTTAGCAAATGCATATACATTTTTAAATGCACACTTTTTTAGGGGCCGCTGTATCAGACATGTGAGGTCAGTAACTCGGAGCACAGCGGCTCTGGCCAACTGTTCTGCCCATTAATTTATGATTTACAGCGATTAACTTTTGCTGATTAAAGTGATTATTTGGAGTTCGGCGCGCTCAGGCCCAAATGATGTGTGGCGCTGCTCTGTCTTCCTCCAGTGTGTCGGACCATCATGCCAGCGGCTTTAAAGTTCCATCAGGGATCCCTGCCGAACCTCTGCCAGACCGGCTAATCTGTAATCATTCATGGCTGACTTATACAAACTGCTCGTGCTGGTGCTCATTTCTGGCACTCGACAGCAAGCGGCGGACACGTTCTCCATCTCCCCGCAGTAAACAAACAGCGCGTGGAAAGGTTACCCACTAGCGTGAGCAGCCAGATCTCCAAAGGAAACGGGGTATTAAGCATGTCGGAGCTTTTCAAGTCCAAAAAGGTGATTTGGGTTTCGAACTGGATGACTTTTTGTTTTACTTGTTTGCGTTTTTGAAGCTCTGACTGCTCCACAGGAGACTGGCTTTTCTGTCGACCCCTGCGTAAGCACAGTAATACGGCCCCCTGAAGTGAAGCCCACGTTGGTTCTGAGTGCTTTGGATCACCTCGGTTTCATATAAAGGCGTTTATCTGCCGTAAATGCGGCTGCTGTTCTTATTAGGAGATTTGCAAGGAGGGAGTTATTTAGAGAGAACTGCAACGGTGATGTTTTAAGTGTTCATCCAACTGATGCAAATGACTCTTATTTCGTTCGTTTCAATGATAAAGTCTTTTTGAAGTGCGATGTTTAGACAGCAGTTTTCTTCATTACCTTCACAAAAACCCGAGTTCATGTGTTTGTTTACTCTGTGATAGGCAGAAATGCATATAATAGTATCCGAGTACAATGTTACCGTTTCTTTGAAATTACATTTTTAACAGGCTAATTTTCCCTCCAAAAAAATCTGTTTAAATTTAAATTTCAAACTATTTAAATTGATGTTTTGATTACCATGTTGCCAAAGCATTAACACAGACAAACAGACAAAGAAGTAAAAGTAAAAGTAAAAAAAAGAAAAAAAAAAAAAAGTATATATACGTATATAATTTAAATATTTTGTTAATATAAATTTTGGGCAACTGTCAAAATAATACAAAAACATCTAAAATAAGCACATATATAATAGGAAAAACTAAGATATAAATGAACTATCTTAGTTTTTTAAATTTAAATTTCAAACTATTTGAATTAATGTTTAGATTACAGTGTTGCCAAAGCATTAACACACACATACAAAAACAGAGAAGTAAAAGTTCTAGATTATATGAAAAACTAAAATATAAATGAACATTTAAGACTGCAAATGGAGCAAATGTGATGAGTGTTTGCTGTTTTCCATGTAAAAGTGAATGCAGATAGGAGATGTTGAGCTCCGAAATTGACAAAAAAGCTATAAATTCAAATTAAAAGTAGTAATTGCTTGATATTTCTATGATCAAGTCCTTTAAAGTGCAATGTTTAGACAGCAGTTTTCTTCACTAACTTTACAAGAACCTGAGTCCTGAGTTCTTTACAAGAACTGAACCTTTTTCAGTTGTTGTTTTTTTTTTTTGTGAAGTGTTTGTTTATTTTATGATAGAATGATATATGATAGACAGAAATGCATATAATAGTATCAGAGTACAACTCAATACACAGACAAAAACAGTGACAAGTAGTTCAAAATTTATATATATATAATTTAATTAAAATTAACATTTCATTTAAATAAGATGGGTATAATTTGTTTTGTATAAACAACACAGAAACATCTAAAATAAGCCTATAATATAAAAACTAAGATATAAATGGTCGTTTAAGACTGCAAATGGAGACAAAATGATAAATGTTTGCTCTTTTCCATATGAAAGTAAATGCAGATAGGAGCTGTTGAGCTCCAAAATGGACAAAATCACTATAAATGTGCATTAAAAGTAGTAATTACTTGATATTTTGTAATATTTTCCATCTTTTGATGATTTATGAATTTAAAATAAATTAAAAATATTTCCTTTCTGCTGTAGTTCTCAAATCTAATTTGATTTTCTTCATTTTTCTGTCTAACATCTGCTTTTGTGTGTGTTTTTGTTTTTTAGATGAATGAAAATCATATGTGCTCAGAATGACATGAGGGTGAGTAAATGATGACAAAACTTTTATTTTTGGGTAAACTACCCCTTAAAAGTTTGTGTAAGACTGCGTAATGTTAAAATGCAGGTGAAAATACCTTCACACTGAGGTTTTCCATAAGGGAATTAGCACATTTTATTCACTGAATATAAATAAGGTTTTTAGTTGTTGTTTTTTAACACAAGTGATTTCATGTAATAATTATGCCAACATTCATTAGAATGTAAATACAAACATCACACTGGGAATTCAAACGTAAGCCTGCAGGTTGTACAAAATGTGTGCATTGGAAACCTACAAAGTATATTGCAGGCTTAATCTGCTAATTATGATTTAAATATAATTATCGTTAAAGTTACTGCAAGAATGCCAAAGGTTAAATCAGTCCGTAAGCGCACCGCTGTGCCGAAGTGAGATTTTGTCAGCGTTCAGGTGAAGTTTGTGGGAGTCCCCAAAGGTCTGGGGTTATCGTCACTTCTGGTATTAATCTAATAAGTGAAGTTTAGGTGCTAATGGAGGGCCAGGTGCAAGTGTGTGTGGCGGGCCGGCCTTGGGGACGCTGCTCTGAGAGTGTGTGTGCGTGTGTGTGCATCAGGTGGGCTTGAACTGGCTCATTTGACTCAGACAGCATGCGCTTTGGACGTGTCCTAACCTGAGCGGCAGGAGGCATCTGCCTAATGATGAAAAACTGGAGTGTGCCATCTAAATGATCATCCACCCCCCAACACGCGCGCACACACATCCCATCATCCTCCGGTGACACGGCCAGACATTCTTTAACTCCTAACATTTCTGCTTTTAAAGGGATTTGCTTTATGGAAACTACATGACTGTTTTCTAATTGCGATAACTTTAACTTTAATTGTGAAGTATGTAGAAAATACATGTATTAATATGAATGTCACAAAACCATGCCGGAGTCATATTTCACCCTTAAAAATTTTGAAAGAAATTAGCTTTTTGCTTTGAGAAATTTGTTTATATGGTGTCATTTTTTTTTTTCCATTAAATTATAATGAAATATAAGAGTTATAATAATTTAATCAGTTAAACTAAAACTAAAATTAAAAACAATTAAACAAACATTTTCATTATTAAAATAAAATAAAAATTAACTAAAATAAAATCTAACTAAAAAAAAATATTTTAGCTAGTTGCCAAAGCAATTTTTTTTCTTTTTTCTTTAGTTTAACTCTATGTACTAAAACAACTACAACTGAAACAATTTTTTAAAAGACTTTTATTTAAAATAAATTTCAAAAAAATATCTAACTAAAAATTACCCAAACACCCAATAAAATAACTCAAACTTAAAATAAAATGAAAATTACATGTAAGCTGATATTAAATATTAATAAAACTATAATAGTATCTCAGTGTTACTAAAACAACACTGAATGTAATGCATTCCAATATGTTATAATAATATAATGGCAACATTTTTCTATTTTATTTAGCTCAGTGAAAATAACTAAAACTACAACTGAAATAAAAATAATTCAAAAAGTACTATTGCAAGCAACATTTTTTTTGCTTAGCTTAGCTCAATATATTAAAATAACTAAAACTGAAATAAAAAAAATATAAAAAAAATTAAATTAATAAAAAATTATTTAAAAATGAAACTAAAAATGACCAAAACACACAATAAAATAACTTTAACTTAAAATAAAATGAAAATTACATCTAAGCTGATATTAAATATTAATAAAACTATAATAGTATCTCAGTGTTACTAAAATAACACTGAAAAAATGCATTGCGATATGTTATAGTAACATAATGATTCTTATTAAATACAGGCAACATTTGTCTTTTATTTAGTTTAGCTAAAGTATTAAAATAACTAAAACTACAACTGAAATAAAAATTATTCAAAAAGTATTATTACAAGCAACTTTTTTATTTAGTTTAGCTTAATATATTAAAATAACTAAAACTGAAATAAAAATGATAAAGTACCATTGAAAATGTAATTAATTAAAAAATAATTCAAAATAAAAAAATGACTAAAATGACCAAAACACAATAAAATAACTAAAAAATAATAATATTAAAATTAATAATTTTAACTGTTAAAGTTAATAGTATTAAACATTAAAACTATAAAAGTATCTGTGTTACTAAAATACCACTGAATATAATGCATTGCAATGTATTTCATTATAATAGTATAATGAATTTATTAATTTAATTTTGTTGCATTCATTTGTGTGTGTGTATGTGCATTCTAGTTATCTAGAATAAGCCCTTTTTTTTTATTAATGACTTGCTTTTTTTTTATTTATTTATTATTTTTTATTTTTTTATATACTTAATTGTTGTTTTTATTTTCTTCATGGTTTTTGTTTCTTCTTGAGGTAAAGTGAGATCTGTACTTTTTTGGTGACATTCACCCTTATGTACAGTAGTTTATTTACAAATACATTTAACATGCATGTTACCGCTGGGAGATGGCAAGGTCAGTCCGTCCCGACTGTACATTAAAATAACCAACCTCAACCTGACCCCAAACGATACATGTAAAGGTTTTAAACGCGCAGGCGGGAACCCTTAGAGATCTGACTCACGGAGGGGACCTGGCCGAAGCTGGCACGCGGGCCGTAAATTTCTGGCAAGGGCCAAATCCCTCACCCACCCAGAGAAATAATAAATAATGGCTCCATTTTGTTCGCGACTGTGGCCCAGAGCCCACACCATTAGACATTAGAGGCAATTTGCAGTCAACTCTCAGACCTGCTTTATCTAAAATATTATCAATGAGCCTGTCAGCCTTGGCTCTAACCTTCTTTTGTTATTTTCGGCTGTTCTCTCAGTAGGATGTGCGGCTCGTAGCCCGGTTCCCCCTGCAGACTAGCAACAGGATGTCATACACCTGTTTTGCTTAAGGCGGGGACTCTGGCCCCCCTCCCCGCCTCCCGCTCTTTCCCGGGCCACGGGCCGGCCCGGCTGGACGTATATGTCAGGATGTGAGATGGAGGCTGGTGAAGGTGCAGCTGTTGCATAAGAAAAGTGCCAGGGGCTCGAGCTTCCCACGGTGAGCTTTAATTTGCGTCCCTCTTTCTCAGCCCCCTCCTCCTTCTCTCTCACCTTCATCGGGCGGCTACAGATGCGGAGGCCCGACACCCTCGCCCAGATGGGTCCTCCTCGCCCACGGCACTGTTTGCGTGTAAGCGATTGTTTGTGCATACATGTGCTACAGGGGACAGCATCGCCGATTCCCATGAAAACACGTCATCTTTTTTAATGCTGATGCGTGTTAGTCAGCTTTACATTCCTATGATCTTGAAATAAAAGGTTTTGAAGGTCAGGTGGCTTAGAATAGGGTGTAATGGATTAAAACTTTTGATTTGGGCTTAGAATTTTATATTACTACCAGTAATATATGTATAGGGCTGGGCGATAAAACGATAACGATATGTATCGCGATAGACACGTGATCGATATCAATAAAAAATGTGTTCGATAAAACGTTCGATATTTTGTATTCTTCGTCGGAAGGCGAAGCAAGTTTTGTTGCATTAACAAAGGCACTCGCTCTCTGGTAACCTAGCAAAGTAGGGATGACACGCTGTGACCAATCATGTAACAGTATCATTTTGGTTCGGTAACCGGCGACTGATAAGCAGAAAATGATCGTCGCAGCGAGCGAGGAAATTGTAAATAAAAGAGGAAAAGTCTGCTCGCCAAGTATGGCAGTTTTTTTGGATATTATAAGTCTGACCGTAGTCAGACCAATGTCGTCTGCAAATTATGCAATGCCGCGCTAGTAAGACTTCACTTTCGCTTTTCAGTGAAGAGCGGTTCGGACGGCGTTTAGTGTCTCAGCCAGCAGCATTCCTTCAGTGCAGCTTCACGTTCAAGCAATAGACCGAAACTTGCCACAAAGCACCGGCAAATATAAACAATGAATATGTCGTTGGGAAATAGTAAGGATATATTTGAATTCTGAATAAACTATTCTGAGTCAGTGTCACAAAGATCCCGACTCGCTATCTGTTTGACGCGCCTTAAATGCGAAATCTTACGCATTACATAATGAAAGAGTTTTTTTCCGGTTTGTTTTATTTCGTTAAGTAATAATCTAAAGCTTTCTATATATGTCTTTATCATGTCTGAAAACAAATAAAGTGACGGCGCTGGCGCCTCTGTCCTGCAAAGCGGCTTTAACATTCACTCTCCGCACAAACGTTTGGATATGCGCCTGATAGAGCACATTTATCTAGGTTTGATGTTTAAATCAACATTGTTTTATACTGTTTTATGTCTATAGATTTTATTTTAGGTCGTGATTATTTAAGAAGTCACTGATCAAACAGACTATGAAGAGTCTTCCGCTGGCCGCTGTTCGTTACTTAAAAAAACGAAAACTTATATTTAACAAACAAACAAAAAGTCCTCCCAACAATTTTCCAAATTAACTTAATAAAAAAAAAACGAAACGAAATATAAGTCTAATCACTTTGCCATTACATACAAAACTGAACTATTTTAGTATACTAAAAACACCAAATCAAATATACAATAATAAATCGAGCATGTCCCATTTTATGCTAGTCATGTTACATGATTTTACTGATTTGCACGTGCAGTTGGGCTTTTATGGAGGAGCAAAAGCGCACTAAAAGAGACGGAATAGGGAGCAATAATCGTTTTATCTCGATTATTGCATTTTCATTATCGTTTAAAGCTGAAATCGAACTTACCTTTTGATTAATTGCACAGCCCTAGGCTTCTCTGTTTATATTTAACACTTTGCACTATTTTATTACACTTTATTAAGCATTTCTTACATTTTCTTTCATTTTGCATGTTAAGAGATAACTGTTAAGTGTTCATTGTGACTTTAGACTTATGTTTACATTTTAATTATTTGAGTTTTCCATGGTTGTTGACATTTCTTTATTCATTATGGTCACATATAGAATTTTTTATATTTTTTACATTTACATTTATTATTATTTATTCAAAACTATATTTAATCATTTATTTTATATATGTAGAATATAATACAATATGCTATATAACAAAGGTAATATATTTTCTTATTATTAATGTTTGGATTCCTTAATCATTAGAGATTCAAAAGCAATTATTTTAAATATTTTGTAATATTTAGTGTGAAAATCATGTGTAATATTATAAATAATATTATAAATGTCTCCTATCTATCTATCTATCTATCTATCTATCTATCTATCTATCTATCTATCTATCTATCTATCTATCTATCTATCTATCGTTCTATCTATTGTTCTATCGTTCTATCTTAGAATATAATGTACTATACAATAGAAATAATACAATACATTAAAAAACCAAATAGTTTATAATTTATTACAAAATGAATGCAAACACACACATTTATATAACAAAACATATCAAATTTAAATGATATAAATATATAAATTAAAATTTCTATGTATATCTGTCTGTCTGTCTGTCTATCTAGAAATAAATATCTGTTTTATATATGAAGAGTAAATTTGCAAAAACTGATAACTTTTTGTATTCTGCATTACAAGTAATATCAATCAAACTGCAGTTGGGTTGTTTTGATTAAAAAATACAGCTAACTAACACAATAAAGCAATAACACAATAAAAAGCATGATTTATGAAATTAAAAAAAAAAAAATATGTGTGCAAATGCAAATGTAAAAGATTAATTTTGAGCAAATATTTCAAACTGTTAAGACAAAGCCAGTTCAGTTATACAAACTCTATTCATAGAGACATTTTTTCACATCATGCTGGTATTTTTCCTCCATAATCAAACGGCTGAGTCGTGTTACATGGGAGCGTTTAAGATAGTGAGAAAGGTTATATATTCTCTGCGGTATTTCTCTGGAAGGCCTCAACAGGAGGCCCTTTTGTGGAGATGTCTTCCTTTCAGCCAATCAATAGCTTTTGTTGTGATCCCAGCATGCAGCAGGAATGCCGCATGTGCTGATGCTTAGCAGCAGGAAATGTTTTGGATGCAGACACACACACTCCAATTATGCGAAAGCATACAGTATATTCATCTGGGCAGTAACCGTGCACGCAGACACACTGCAACAGTAGAGTTTAATTGAATTAGCTGAACACATCTGAAGTGGGAAATTCACAAACTACAAGATGATGATACTCTTTTGATTGCAACAAAAGCACTACATGTACAAATGGGATGATCTAGCCTAAGTTTAGCAAATGGGTGGAAAAAATATTTTATACTGCAAAAAAAAAAAAAGTAATCAAAAAATACATTTATTTAATCAAAAACAAATAAGAGATAATATTTAGTAATTCTACTGACTGATACATTGATTGAGGTGAAAATATTCACCTTTGTAAAATGCTTTTTTTTTTTTTTTTTCCTCCTAAAAATCACCTTAATATGATAATGTAATCAGTTTGGCAAATGCTTTTTGGCCATGTTCAAATACCATATATCATTTTGCTTTTTTGATCCAAAACAAATATTAAGAAATGAAATGTAACAATTATCTTGATTGTTAATTGATACTTTTATTTTATCACCTAAATGTTTTTTTTTTTTTTTTTGGTCATTAAAATGTAGTATTTCATTAATAATAGAAAATAATATTTAAAGTTTATGTTGACTGATTGGTTTTTGATATAGTGATTTAGTGCAAATGCATTTTTGATTAAATCATAGCTTAAAAACAAATATAATATTATGCCGTTTATTTTTTATTTAGATTTAGGTTGATGAAACACATTATTGAAGAAGCTGCCCCTAGGTTAAACATTATGCCAGCCCCAGGTAATACAGTTCTTTTAATGCAATTTTTACCTTGTTGAAATGTATTGTTACTCAAAGATCTATCTATATCTATACATTTCTATAAAATTATCAATAAATTTATTATGTGAATGTAAATGACACTTTATTAGCTGTTAAAATTCTTACATACTTTTTTCCCTAAAATATTTTATCTATAACTATAAATTTCTATAAAATTATCAAGAAATATTTTTAAAATGTGAAATGTAAATGACACTTTATTAGCTGTTAAAATCTCTTACATAGACTTTATTACTCAAAGATCTTATCTTTATTTGTAAATTTCTATAAAATTATCAAGAAAATTATTTATTTTTTAAAAATGTGAAATGTAAATGACAATTTATTAGCTGTTAAAATTCTCTTACATATAATTGTTTTATTTATTTTATTACTCAAAGATCTTGTCTATATCTATACATTTCTATAAAATTGTCAAGAAATTAATTCAAAGCGCCGTATCGCGAATCATTTGATTCAGAACAGGAATTCAAAGCACTTATCGCAAATCATTTGATTCAGAACAGGAATTCAAAGCACTTATCGCGAATCATTTGATTCAGGATAGGAATTCAAAGCGCGCATAGCGAATCATTTGATTCAGAACAGGAATTCAAAGCGCGTATAGCAAATCATTTGATTCAGAACAGGAATTCAAAGCACGTATCGTGAATCATTTGATTCAGAACAGGAATTCAAAGCACTTATCGCAAATCATTTGATTCAGAACAGGAATTCAAAGCGCGTATCGTGAATCATTTGATTCAGAACAGGAATTCAAAGCGCGTATCGTGAATCATTTGATTCAGAACAGGAATTCAAAGCGCGTATCGTGAATCATTTGATTCAGAACAGGAATTCAAAGCGCGTATCGTGAATCATTTGATTCAGAACAGGAATTTAAAGCACTTATCATGAATCATTTGATTCAGAACAGGAATTCAAAGCACTTATCGCGAATCATTTGATTCAGAACAGGAATTCAAAGCACTTATCGCGAATCATTTGATTCAGGATAGGAATTCAAAGCGTGCATAGCGAATCATTTGATTCAGAACAGGAATTCAAAGCACTTATCGCGAATCATTTGATTCAGAACAGGAATTCAAAGCACTTATCGCGAATCATTTGATTCAGGATAGGAATTCAAAGCGTGCATAGCGAATCATTTGATTCAGAACAGGAATTCAAAGCACTTATCGCGAATCATTTGATTCAGAACAGGAATTCAAAGCACTTATCGCGAATCATTTGATTCAGGATAGGAATTCAAAGCGTGCATAGCGAATCATTTGATTCAGAACAGGAATTCAAAGCACTTATCGTGAATCATTTGATTCAGAACAGGAATTCAAAGCACTTATCATGAATAATTTGATTCAGAACAGGAATTCAAAGCACTTATCGCGAATCATTTGATTCAGGATAGGAATTCAAAGCGTGCATAGCGAATCATTTGATTCAGAACAGGAATTCAAAGCACTTATCGTGAATCATTTGATTCAGAACAGGAATTCAAAGCACGTATGGTGAATCATTTGATTCAGAACAGGAATTCAAAGCACTTATCGCAAATCATTTGATTCAGGATAGGAATTCAAAGCGCGCATAGCGAATCATTTGATTCAGAACAGGAATTCAAAGCACGTATCGTGAATCATTTGATTTAGATCAGGTCTTTGGATCGGGTTTGCGGGATATTTTTTTATCCCCACCGGGGACACTTTATTAGCTGTTAAAGTTCTCTTGCATAGACTTTTCTTTTAATACTAAAAGATCTTACCTATATCTATACATTTCTGTAAAATTATCAAGAAATTATTATTTTTTTAAATGTGAAATGAAAATTACACTTTATTAGCTGTTAAATGATCTTGCATACAGTAGACTTTTCTTTTAATACTAAAATATCTTATCTATATTTATACATTTCTGTAAAATTATCAAGAAATGAATAATTTTTTTTTTAAATGTGAAACGTAAATTACACTTTATTATCTGTTTAAATTCTCCTACATAGAATTTTATTACCGAAAGATCTTATCTATATCTGTACATTTCTATACAATTATTAAGAAATGTATTTTTAATATTTTTTTCTTTTTTCTGTTTATTTATTTATTTAGAATCCTTCCTGTCTTGCCATTCAGGTTGTGGGTTTTGCGAGGGGTTTTATTCACATCATGACAGAGCTTCCTTTACAAACATGTTTTACTGAACAACTTCTATTCTCCGCTCCCGCTTTTGACGTCTGCTTTTGCTCTGTGTTTTGAGCGCAGCGTTGTTTATGAAGAAAAAGCTCCTCTCACATTCTCACTATCACACATAACTGTCATATTATGGCCTTCTTTTCATGCCGCTATTTACCCAAGAGCAAGCGAGTCAAATGAAGTCTATTCTCCCAGCACGTCGACATGCCACGCAAGCAAAGAGATTCAATTGTCACCTTTCAGGATGTCTGGTTCTCCGGCGCCCGCGCGCTCTCCGCGGCCCTTACACGGGTCCTTTGATGTTAGCGACTAATACACATGGTATGAAAACGCATTACGGAGAGATGCTGACAGATAAAACACCGAGCGCTGCCATTTTGCTCTCTCTCTGTATAATGAGGCGACCAGAAAGGAGAAAAGACATCAGCCCAGTCAAATTACCTCCGTGCAACTGAGTTGTGTGTGTTTCCTGACAGCTTTCCAGGCAGCCAAACACATTTCCATACGACGCTCACTGTGAAGTGCTGACACCAAATAAAAATAAAGTGATAGAGGGAACGAAAAGGCCTTTGATGAACATAATAGTGGGAAGCCCTTTTTCTTCCGTCTGTCTCTCTCTCTCTTTCTGTCTCTCTCTCTATGTCTCTCTCCCCTACCGCTCCGTTCCCGACAGCAACAAAGTCCTAAAGCAGTGGGAAATGATGTTGAATCAAGCTGAACCTCAAAGCACACAAATCTCTCAGTGTGTTTACAGGAAGTCGTCCTGGAATCACAATGCCTGACAGGAACATTGACATGACAACACGCGCTTTACATAGCCGACTGCTGCTGTAACATCCAGGTCACGATATGCAGAATCGCTGGTGAAGTACTACTTAAGTTTAGTGCGTAAGAAGTACGCTTTTGGAAATATCTATATTATAAGACTAACTACAAGGAGCAATGCATTTTTAACAGGACTGTCGAACAATTCAAATTTGATTGTGAATTAGTTACTTCATATGCTAGTTAATTAATCAGATTAATGGCAATTAGTCACATATATCTATTAGTATTTGGAGATAAATGCCTCCAAATGAAGATAATTGTGGCACATGTAAATCGTTGAATAGACAAAAAGTGACTTTAGAAATTGATGTAGTCTTTGTTTTATTAATTTTTTTTTTTTTTTTTTTTTTTTTTTTTTTTCCCCAAAGTGACTTTTTGCATTCAAGGTGTACATCAGTTAATGCATTTATATTATTGGGAATCTAACCCATGACCTTGGTGTTGCTCTACTGTTTGAGCTACAGGAATGCTCTTTACTATATGATGCTAGGTTTTATTTCCATATTATTGACCAAAAGCTGATGACTGACCCACAATCCACAGCAATACATTTTATAATCAAGTTTGTCAACATTAAGGAGGTACTTCAGGGGGGTGTTCCATAAAACAAGTTTACAAAATAAGCTAGGCTTATTTCAGTTAGTCTGACTTATTGTCACTTGATTTGGCTCAAAATAAGTCAGACTAACTGAAATAAGCCTGACTTATTTGGTAAACTTGTTTTATGGAACACCTCCCAGGTTCCAATCATATCTATGGCTAAAATAAAATAAAATAATTATATTATAATTAATATAATATAATTATATAATATATAATATAATTTTATATTATACATAATTGATTTATGTTAACGAAACATTTTTGGGGAGAAAAAATAAAAAATAAACACAACTTTTATTACTGTTGTTTATTATTATTATTATTATTATTATTATTATATATAACTGATTTATGTTGACAACATTATTGGGGAATAAAGAACTAATAAAATAAAAAACAGCAACTATTATTATTATTATTATTGTGCTTAATTGATTTGTTCCTAGTTGACACTATTTTTGGGGAGAATAAAATAAAATATTGTATTATTATTATTATTATTATTATTATTATTATACATCATTGATTTATGTTGACAAAACATTTTTTGGGAAGGAAAAAACAAACAAATATAATAAAAAAACAGCAACAACAATTATTATTATTATTATTATTATTATTATTATTATTATTATTATTAATAAACAATTGATTTATGGTGACAACATTTTTATGGAGAAATAAATTAAACAACAAGAATAACTTTTATTATTACTGTTGTTGTTATACGTAACAGAACAAACAAATAAAATAAAACAGCTATATATATAATATATATATGTGTTGTTGTTATTGTTATTATTATTATTATTATTACTGCACATTATTGATTTATGTTGACAACATTTTTGAGGAGAAAAAAATTTACTATTATTATTATATTATTATACATAATTTATGTTGTCAAAACACTTTGGGGAGAAAAAAACAAAATAAAAAAAAAAAAACAGCAAGATCAACTATTATTATTATTAAACATCATTTATGTATGTTGGCAAAAATATTTTTTGAGGAAAAAAAAAACAAGTATAAATATATATATTTATACAGTATTTCTAAATAATATGTATTACTTACAAATGTTTTTATAAATTTCTTAAAAAAAAAATTCAACTGAATTTTTTATGAATTTAATTGACAAACTACATCAGTGATACTACCCTAAGATATGTGGTGATATATAATGTATAATAGATCAAATAATTGTATTATATTATAGTATTTTGCAGTACTTTATTACCTGTTCTGATAATAGAAATAGAATGGGGTTTAACTAAATATTTTGCTACAAAGAAGACCAACAAGACTCAAAAGAATAAATGAATCTTTTAAAAAATGATTCACTTATGTGAACTGTCTGAATGAAACGATTTGCTAAAACTAATCTAATTTCCCAAAGATAAAATAAAGATGCATTTTAAGAGAGTGATTGTTTGGCTGCAAAACTATTTGGTCACAGAATAAGTTTGGTTGGACTGTTTTGGTTGGACGGTTGGTAGCATTGCTACTTTTAGTTAGTTACTGCACAACACAGTGCAGAATATGCCAGTGTTTACCTCCCTGTTTTCAGATGTATCTGCCTTACGACGTGCCAGCGTGTAAATATAACGGCTCCTTTGCGTTTTGTACATTTAAAAGCCATAAACCCGAGCAGCTGTGTGCACAAACCCCTCTGTCTGCTGCCCGGGGTACAGTTGCGTCTGTTCCACTGGATGCTGACACCGTGGCTTGACGACAGGCGAAACAGAAAAAGCGTTATTGCCCCCTGGATAGGTCATTTGGTGGCGTTGGCCAAAAGCTAAACTGAAAGAGAGGTTTTAAAGACGGGAACAGGTGCGAGTCACCGCGGGGGCTGGATGAGGCACAAACGCCGAGGCCCAATCGTCATTCGCAAACATTCTCCCGCTTCCTCGTAATTAGGCCACGGCTTCAATAGAAGCTAACTCAGGCCATATGGGCTAATGTAGCCGAGATGAAGACCCCCCACACAGGTAGCAGTCTGTCAGCACCGCGGACAGCTCCCGTTCAGCCAGATAACTCACCGCTGCGCCAGGCAGGAGAGCCAAAGAGAAAAACGCAACGCCGCTTAAAGGTTTGATTGAGCTTGAAGGTCAGGCTCGTCGTATGCTGCCTAGGAAAATGTGTCCCCGATTTCCGTAATTAAACAAACAAATAAACAAATAAGGCTCGTTCTTCACCTCAGGCCCTGAACTTTGGAGGCGGAAATGCTTGTTTTTCTCTGAAGCTAGTTGAATTGCTTGGGCGAGACCTTTAGGGTGCAACGGGGCTAATGGCCTTTCTTTTGTGGCGTTGGACGATTGAAAAATGTCTGTTTTCAGTTGAATGTTAATGGAGCAACTCAATTTGTGTGAAAAGAGAATGCTTAAAGTGGGAGTATAAAGGCACGCTCTAAAAAAATAAAGATTCAGAAAGGGGTTTTCATAACAGAGCAATAGAAGAAACATTTTGGGTTCCCCAAAGAACTATATTTTTCTTAGTGTGAAGAATAATTGTGAGACTGAGATTTATACATAATCTAACAGCTAAATAAACAAGCTTTCCATGGTGTATGGTTTGTTAGGACAGGACAATATTTGGCCGAGATACAACTATTTGAAAACTATTTGGAATCTGACATGAAATCTAAATATTGAGAAAATCGCTTTTAAAGTTGTCTAATTTAAGTTCCTAGCAGTGCATGTTACTAATCAAAAATTAAGTTTTGATATGTTTACAGTAGGAAATTTACAAAATATCTTCATGAAATATGATTTTTACTTAATATCCTGAATCATTTTGACCGATACAATGGATTTTTTAATCTATTGCTATCAATATACCAATGCTACTTAAGACTGGTTTTGTGGTCCAGAGTCACATTTTACTAATCTAAAGATTTTCCAAAATGGAAAGGTTCTGTGGATTTTTAAGGTTCTTCAAATGAAAGATTTTTGTGGATGTTAAAGGTTCTTTATGGAATCATTTATAAACTTACTTTATTCCTTTTGTGCAATGGAAAGATTCCTGAGATTTAAAGGGACTTTTTACAACACACTTATAAGAAATATAAGAAACTTTGTTGACATAGAAGAGTAAGAAAGAGTAACATTCCTTTTTTTGTTGCACTAGACAATGCAGTTGTTTTGGACTTTTAACAGCATAGATGCAGAATCAAAAGCAAATGTTATTGATGGCATTGCAGACGAGTATAAATGTATATAAATTAAATGCATTTACATTCAATTTATTTTGCTTTTTACACATTTACAATAATTATAGAAAGTGTTCAATAACAGTAAATAGCTGGTCGTGCGCTTTTATTAGGCTATTCATGTAAATGTGAATGATTTTAAATGTTTTCTAAAAGTGTTATTAATTTCTTTGTGTTTCCCAACTTTTTTTTATAGGAAGAAAAAAAAAAAAAAAATAATAATATATATATATATATATATATATATATATATATATATATATATATATATATATATATATATATATATATATATATATATATATATATATATATAAGTAAATATGTGTACCAAATTCTACTTTATTTTATTTAACCAAACATAGGCATAAGTACGTAAATATTTGATAGAAAAGTGCTGGATTTGAGTATAAAATTATTGTTTGCTTGTCATCCTTTTTCACAATACTGGTTATGATTTCTAATACTTTACAATGAGGTTTGTTAGTTCAACATTACTTAACTTCATTAGTTAACATGAACTAAGCATGAAGTGAACCAACATCAACAAAATGTACAACTGTATTTTTATTAACCAACATTAACAAAGATGAATAAATGTACATACATTAATGTTAACAAATGTCACCTTACTGTAAAATGTAACCTACACTCTAAAACAAAACAAAAAACACAATTTGTTGAGTCAACTTAAAATAATTTGTTACCCTGCTGCCTTAAGTTCAGTCAACTCAAATAAGTTTATTCAAGTTGAAATGTTAAGTTGTACTAAGTGACAACTTAGATATTCAAGTTGACTAAACTAAAGAATAGTTTGTTAAACTTAACAGCTGTTTGTTACTCTGCTACTTTACAATTGAAAGTTGAATCAACTCAAATATCTAAGTTGTCACTTAGTAAAACATAACATTTCAAATTGACTTAACTTTGAGTTGACTGAACTTAAAATAATTTGTTACCTGGCTGTAACAAAAAAATTTGAAGTTCAGTCAACTCAAAGTTAAGTCAATTTGAAATGTTACGTTTTACTAAGTAACAACTTAGATATTTGAGTTGATTCAACTTAAAATGATAAGACAGCCAGGTAACAAATTATTTTACAGTGTAATTTCTTTAAGATCACATAGTTTCTTTGTAATTATATAAATGTGTATAGAGAAATATTAACTGCATGGTACTGTAGGGTTAAGTTTAGTGTTTTTTATTATAAATAAATATAATATAAATTATATTATTTAAAATAATATATTATAATATAATATTAGGGTTAGTTGCTTGTAATTATGCATACATACAAATGCACAAAAAAAATTTGATGTAGAAACAGTTTTCACACAAGTTACTTTAACAGTTAATTACAATGAAATAACGTAGAAAGCCTAAAATAGTAAACAATAATTATTTTATTTACAATTTTGTAAAATAAAGTGTTACCAATATTTTCACACAAAATTATCATCTTACTAGATTTAAAACATCAGGATGCAATTTTTTGACTAAAAATGTCTCCTGTTATATGTGACCCTGGATCAGAAAGCCAGTCTTAAGTAACACAGGTATTTGTAGCAATAGCCAAAAATACACTGTATGGTTTAAAATTCTAGATTTTTTTTATTTATGCCAAAAATCGTTAGGATATTAAGTAAAGATCATGTTCCATGAAGATATAGTAAATATATATTATCTTAATTTTTGATTAGTAATATGCATTGCTAATAACTATATTTGGACAATTTTAAAGGCGATTTTCTCACTATTTCGATTTTTTTTTTTTTATTTTTTTTTTTTTTGCACCCTTAGATTCCAGAATTTTAAAAATATTGTCATATCTTGTCAAATATTGTCATATCCTAGCAAACCTTGCATCAATGGAAAGCTTATTTATTCAGCTTTCAGATGATGTATACATCTCAATTTAAAAAAAAAAATATCCATATGACTGGTTTTGTGATCCAGAGTCACATATAGAACAAGCACAACTGTAATCATGTGATTCGTTATTATGGAACACAGACCCAAAGCACTGACTAGTAGTAGAACTAGTCGACTAGTACAACCTCTAGTGTACTGTCAAATGTGGTTTGCATGCATTCACCAAATAAAGCAGGACATTTAAGGCCTTTTTCATCTAAAAACGCTCATCAAAATGATATCGGCGAGCGTTGAAAGCCAAGCGAGCGGAGCGTAAACAAAAGCAGCCCTATCACGTCTGTCTGCAGCACTGGAAGACATTAGAGCTTATGGGAGCCAACATCTGTTACAGCGCGAACGCACAACAACGGGACCAAATGATGTGTGTGGGACCGCGCTAATGTGTGACTACAGGTCCAAGCAAGCTGCCTGACAGAACGTTAGCCGAGAAATATGTTGTGTTTGTTTCACAGTTTGCGGAGATCATGTCAATAAATGCTTCGGATTTGAAAAAAAAGAAGCTCCGCAGAAATGCGCTAATTGATTCAGTGTGAAACAGTTAGTGTGTGTTGATAATTACGGATGCGAGAAAACACACAGCTTTGGAATATTTATTAGGAGTCTCGGCTGCAATTTCGGAGCCGTGGAAGAGTTTAATGAATCTATCATGAGGCAGTATCCAGCCGTCGGAAATTAGCTAACGAGGCCTGCCGTGCCGAAGAGCTTCATTTCGAGTGAACGGCGTGCCGTTCATATTTCATTCCCTCACAGACTGCCTAATAAAAACATAACAAGCGCCAGCCAGCAAATACCAGATGAATGATGATTGTTTTACAGTTCCCGCTTTCAAAAAAGACTCGAGTTGGATAATGAGGGAGCGTTTTACAGTAGTCACACGCTTTTCTGTCTGTCTCCCTAACAAACCATACACTACTAGGAAAAGGTGTGTTTAATTCTTTCGATTTTTTTGTGAGGAGAACAAATGTGCAAAGCAGTTAGCTATGTTAGGGTGTTGCATAAAGTTTAATGCTTAAGCCTAACTGGTAGTGATGCTTGCATTTGCATCATCACCGCATGACGCTCCTGTTATGAATTATGATTCTTCATTTTTCATCCTGGCAATTTTTACAGCTCCACCTTCTGTCATTAGCAAAGGAAATGTGTTCCCCCAGCATCCCCACTGTCAGGACTCTATAAATAATGAATAAACATATTGTTCGCGAGATGTCGCTTATCAACGGAATAAAATTAAAATAAAAATGTAAAACTGCTGCAATGTGTCATTATGATGCAGATGCAAAATTAATTTGACATTCTTAGCAGATCTGGAACCACCTGCCACTCAAGTTTAGGTTGTTTGGCAAAATGTAAAGTTTTCTTTTTTGTCTGCTGTCAATAAACATTTGACACCAGCATGTGTAGCAACCATTATAGCTTATGGAAATTTTTTCTTAATGTTAATTTATTTTAGGTTAGATTAGTTAATAATTTATTAGATTTATTCAGTTAATGAACGGTTATTCCAAATCAGTGGTATCATTGAGTTTAGTATCTTAATATTTGTTTTTATTAATATTATTTTAATATTTTGTTGTTTTCATTTTTCATTTTTTTTTTTTTTTTTTTTTTTTTTTAAGTTTTAGTAACTTTGTTTTGACATTTAATTCATCAATTAATTATGCCATTTTTCGTAATCTTATTTCAGTTTTAGTTATGTAGGTACAGTCGAGTATTCTAAGTCAGTGTTATTTTAGTATAATCAAGTTTATTATCATTTTTAGTTTATTTTCATATTTTGTTGTTTTCATTTTTATTTCAGTCAAACTTTTAGTAACTTTGTATGTTTTGACATTTTTATTTAATTAACCAATTAATTAATTATTAATTTTATTTCAATTTTAGTTTTTGCTATTTTGATACGTAAAGTTAAACTAAATGTGGAATTACCATTGAATATATGTATAGAGAGAGAGAGAGAGAGATTTAATTAGTAAATTAATTAATTATGCCATATTGTTTTTATTTTGTTTGTATTAGTTTTTTTTTATAACTAAACTAAAGACGATAAACGGTATTCAAAGTTAGTGTTATTTTAGTTTAACTGAGTTTTTGAATATTTTAAAATTTTGAAATTTATTATCATTTTTAGTTTATTTTCATATTTTGTTGTTTTCATTTTTATTTCAGTCAAACTTTTGGTAATTGTATGTTTTTACATTTTATTTAGTTAACAAATTAATTGTTTTGTTATTTTAGTGTGTAAAGTTAAACTATATGGAATGTTTATATATTTTTATTATTATTATTTAATTTATTTCAGTTAATGTTTATTTTATTTTTAGTAACAATTTTTATTTAATGTAATTTAAGATAAAATATGAACAGTTGATAAATGGTATTCTAAATCAGTGTTATTTAGTATCATTAAGTTTAGTATCATTTTAGTTTTTATTTATGTTTTTAATGAGTCTTTATTTTCATATTTTCAGTTTTCATTTTTTATTTCAGTTAAAGGTAACTTTGTATGTTTTGACATTTTATTTATTTATTTACTTATTTTATTTCAGTTTTTGTTATTTTGGTATGCAAGGTTATTTATATAATATATATATATTTCAGTTAATGTTTTTTTTTTCATTGAACCCTAATCCTAAATTTTAAATGCATCATTTGTTAACATCACCTAATTAATATTCATGAGTTAGACTGATAATGTTATAATGTATCCCTCCTACTTTTCATGTTGTTCCAACATTCTATTTGGAACTTTATATCAGTAAGAATCTATACTCTTCCTCTTTTCTTGCTGTTTCTTCTCGGTCTTGGTCCGTATTTTTTCCCAGCCTTGCTGTTTTCACCCCTCAGTGGGGCGGAAAGCCGAGGCCTCCAGTTGCCCTCCAAACATTTTTATTCCAATAACAAGAAATGCCACTTCGGTCAAAAAACATTCATGTTTCTGCAGAGGTTGACAGTTACATTGGTTTCCACAAAGCAATGCCTCCCTTTCTGTATAATTCATCACTGCTTTGTCACCATGTAGCTGTCGGCATGCACACATACACACAGAAAGACACTCAAACGTACACACTCACGCCTCACACACACACACACACAGTCAGGCGTGTATCTAACCGGTGTCAGTCACTCACATGTCTTACAGCCAGTGCTGGAGGTGCTTTTGTATCTTTGAGGCCTTGTCTTTCCCTCAGTTCATCCATTTCGCATCTTCACAGCTCTCATATTCTGTCTTTCTCGCATCCTTTTTTCTTCCAGATGCCGGAAAAAACGACTGATGCAAAGCGGAGCCTGTCAAGCCAATGAGGACGGAAGATGAAGACGGGATCGCCGGAATAAGGGTAGGCGTTTTAGCGGGTGGTTTTAAATTCCGACGCGTTTCCCTTCGAGGTACAACTAGCCTCGGCAGCGGATTTGAGCGCTCATCAGATCGCAGTTTAAGCTTTTTAGAGTTCTGAGGCTCGTGGATAGTATTGTTAAGTGACAGGTATGGAAACTGCTGCTGCTGAGGTGTATCTCCGAGTTTCTTTTAACTCGCACTTCAGAGAGAAATCAGCAGAAAGCCCGTCTGTAGTCGCAGATATCAGGATTCGTGTCGATCCGAAGGTTTTATTTGATTCTCTCACATGCATCGTTGTAACATTAAAGAGAATATATGACTCGGGCTTACTTCAACAATTGCAGGTTGATGTCAGCTACAACAGTTCGGATCAGGCTGTACAACTCTTCCAGAGTTCATAGAATCCTAATGTCAAAAACAAAAGCTCTTCAAATTCAACATCTGCTGTCTCTCATCAAAGTCTGTTAGTGATACTCTTATACAAACTCTAAGGTTCTTCTAGAACCTTTGGCTGAGCGTAGAACGTAGAAGATTTATATATTTTTTTTTCACTCCTATAGTTTTTTGGAGATTAAAGAAAGTTCTTGATGTTTCATTTATAGGTTCTTCAGATCAGTCAGCTGGTTTCTGGATTCTTTTAAGTACAGCAGGAGTCTGTAACCTTTGGCCTGCATGTCACTGTTGATGTGCAAAGGGGAGATTGTGATATAAAATGTATTTTATTTTGTTGTTTGTTTTAGTTTCTCTTGTATCCGATATCAAACTACCATTTACAGCACATTTGGGATGTTTTTGCTCTCATATATTGTAATTTCTCTGTTGGTTTCTTAGTTGTCCCAGAACCAAGATCTGTTAACTTCCCTTCTATAATAAATGTGTGTAAAAAAAAAAAAAAAAAAATGAAGGAAACTTTTTTCCAAATATTTATTTATTCATATATTCATAACTTCTTTTTTTTAAGAAATTAATGCTTTTATTCCTGCATTAAATTAATCATAAGGATATTTATAATATTATAGAAGATTTTTATTACAAAAAAATGATGTTCTTTTAAATGTTCTATGTGTAGTAGTATATTAAGCACCACAATGGTTTTCTATATTAATAAAAATCAGAAATGACTTCAATAAAATAAGTAGTTCATAAACTATATTTTATCTGTAGGGAAAATACTGAATTATAAGTCTCATTTACTGATATAAAAAACAAAAACAAATGGTGAACAATATTAATTTAAAACAATGCTGGTAAATTTTACAGTTAATTAAAAGGGAAGCAACAAGTTCTCTCTGCCACAAAGTACAAAATTAAAGGTAATTATGATGTTATATCTTACAATTCATAATTTTTTTTTCTTCTTTTCTTGACTTTTTCCTCAATTTCGAATTTCAAAATACGTTTTTTTTTTTTTTTTTTTTTCTCAGAAGAAAATTATGCTTTTAATTCTGCATTAAATTGATCAAAAGTAAGGATATTTAGATTATAGAAGATTATTATTTCAAATAAATGTTGTTTGTTTATTTTTTCCTATGTGATAATAGTATCCCGTCTCATAATTTCCATTTGATAAATGTTATGGTTTTCACAAAAATATTAAGCAGCTCAATTGTTTGAGCATAATCAGAACACTGATCATAATCAGAAATGTTTCTTGAGCAGCAAATCAGCATGTTAGAATGATTTCCGAAAGGATCATGTGACACTGACGGCCGGAGTAAAGATGCTGAAAATTCAGCTTTGTGTAACGGGAATAAATCACATTTTAAAATATATTAAAATAGAAAAGCAATATTTAAATTGTAATATATATTATTTTTCTCAAATAAGTGCAGCCCTGCTGAAACTATGAAACTTATCTGAAAAATAATTATGTAAAAAATAAAAAAATCTTAACCTCAAAGTTGTGATATAGAAAGTCTAAGGCTCCACTTTTGCTCGAAAAGATTTCTCTAAATTGTTGGTATCATTACAAACAATATCAGAAATCACACATTATACTACAGTCCGCTGGATTTCAAGTAGTCAAAAGTGCCTAACTAAACAATCACTCATACTCTCTCCCTGTCTCTCTTTTGCCCCACACATACTGTATAATCAGGTATCTGGGGTCTGTCTGGAGGAACTGTTGGATTAGACAGCATTCTGTTGGGTTAAAGAGGAGGTTTGCTCATCTGATTTAGTCTGAGTGGAAAGCAGCTTCCTGCTGTGGTGAAGTCCCTCCACCTCCAGGGCATCACCACTCAAGAGGGACCCGAGACTGAGAGAGAGAGAGAAACACACAGTAAACAGACGGTAAAAACACTCACTGAGTCACTGTTTCTCACCTTCTACGAATGATCATCTTCAATGATCCATTTCATTTGATTACATTAGCAGCTACTGGAAAGCTTAAGTTTAGTCAATGGAAATTCATGACTTTTTAAAGGAAACATTCTAAAGTGACCACATTTGTAAAGCTCAACATAAAAAAAAAAAAAAAAAAACCTAACAAAAAATCTTTGCATGAGAAAAGACTAAATTTTTAAGTCATATTTCCTGATGATATTTCCTGAAAAAAATGTCTGATTAATTAAATTGTTAATTAAAAGGAAGGGACAAGTAACTATGGAAGCTCATTTCTGCCATGAAATAAAAAAGTAAAAAATTATGACTTAACTTACTGACTTTTTTCTCAAAATTACAAGTTTATGTCTCAAAATTCTTTTTTTCAGAATCGTGAGTTTACATGTTGCAGGTGTGATTGATTTTTCTTTAGTTATAGTTTCTTTAGTAATTCTTTTATTAACAATTTTGTCTTTATATCCCACATTTCTGACTTTTTTTTCTTGCAATTTTGTGAGTTTATATCTCATAGCTTGCCTTTTTTTTTTTTTTTTTTCTCTCAGAACTGCTAATTTGCATCTCACAATTTAATTATTTTTCTCAGAATTCTAATTTCACATGCAATTTTAACTTTTTTTCTTGAAACTCAATTTTTTTTCCCCCATCATGTAATTAAAAAAAATAAAAACCTGATAAAAAAAACTGATAAATGTGACTTAATCTCACAATTCTGACTTTTTTCTTCTAAAAAATGTCTCATTTCATTTAAAAAATCTGAATTATGAGATAAAAAGTCTCAATAATACATGTTTTTTTTTTTTTGGTCCTGCGACAAACTAACACTTTGAATTTAACATGAAATTGTGAAGATGGAAAGAGTATTCTGTCTTCAAACACCAGTAATACCTGTTTAATATTATTTATTTAGTTTTTTTTTATTCAAGTATTTCATTATTATTCTTTTTTTCCCCAGAACAGGAAGTTCTGAAATGCTATTTGCGTTTATGTTCTGATTCTGAAATGCTGCATTGACGTATTATTGCACCAGATTTGCTGCCATTGGTTCTCCGGTGTGCTGTGACCATTTTCATTTCTGACTGAACTTTTCCTTTAAGCAATATCACTGAAAACTCTGAGACTGGCAAAAATACTAAAGGCAAAAAAGTGTAAACTGCAAAACGGCGAATCTGTGTTATGTGCATCTATAGTGTTTAAACGTCCACATCTCATTCAATATACGCCTTTCTCTTCCACGCACCAGTGCACACTTGTTTGGGCCTTAGCTTGTTCTGAGCATGCTCCGACATGCCCGACTCCATCCGGCGGGAATTACATCAGCCACAAAGCAAATAGCAACAAACACGCACGGTAAACAAGCTAGCAGGCAGCTCGCTGTGCAACACACCTTTTCTGGAGCTCTCCCAGCCCCTTTCTGCCACTCCAAGTTTGCCGCATCTTTAAAACATCAATACGTAATTGAGAGCGAACGTACGCGCCAAAGATTTGCATGTTTTTGCGCGCGCCCCTCTCTCCCCGCACCTCATTTGATCCCCATTGCTCACCAGCTGGTTCCAGTACATCTCCAGTTCAACCAGTGCCTCTGAGTTCACTCTCCACACTTAATTGGTTCCCAAGGCAAGAATTAAATATTTACTTTAAAGCCCTTTAAAATTCAATTGATTTTTATCTGACAGCTGTGATGGTCTCGAGTGGGCCGATTGCAGGCGGTCTCCACAAGGTCCCACGAGCGATAGGAGAGAGCGCAACACAAACTGACAAGAATCCTGCTTCACGCACACACACAGATGCTGCGGTTGTTCCTTGATCAAGCGCTGGCGTGGTCACCAGTTTCATTTCACACCCAGCTGTTGTGTGGTGGCTTTATATTCAAGACATTCGCTCGTCAGACATCAGTTAAAGGTGGAGCTAACAAGAATAAACACAAACACTTTTAATATTCCGAAGATGTCCAAATTTGATTTTATTTTTATTTTTTTCTTCAAGCAAGTACATTTCTGGTGTAATTTGTGGGTCTGTGATGATGCAGTGTCACTGGTTGAACAAACATTTAGACACAACATAGTGTGCATTTAATTCTTTTTAGTTCTTTTACACTTGAAATAATGACATTTTCAAATATGTGACACTGGACCACAAAACCACTCTGAAATTGAGATTTATACATCACCTGAAAGCTGGAAATCTATGGTTTGTTGGGATAGGACAGTATTTGGCCGAGATACAACTCTAGAATCTAAGGGTGCAAAAAAATTGCCTTTAAAGTTGTCCAAATGAAGTTCTTAGCAATGCATATTACTAATCAAAAATTAAGTTTTGATATATTTATGGTAGGAAAGTTACCTTCTTCATTTAACATGATCTTTACTTAATATCCTAATATTTTTTGACAAAAGAAAAATCGATAATTTAATGTATTTTTGGCCATTGCTTCAAATATACCTGTGCTACCTAAGACTGGTTTTGTGGTCCAGGATCATATATATACAATTGTAGTCATTTAATAATAGTAATGTAATTTGTCATGAAAACATAATTATTTTATGCATTTAATTCATTTTGTTTCTTTCTCATTTATAAATAATTGTAATTATTTAATAATAAAATCATATCTTTTGTACACTTAGAAATATCTAAAAAAAAAAAACAATGGTTTTATATAAAACATATGTATAATAATAATAAATTGTGCATTAAAATTGGTGTATGGGAAAAAAGTTATACATTTATTTAATTGTACTTTTTCATTTTAAAATAATTCATTTTCAAATAAAGAATTTTAATAATCTAGTAATGAAATAATTTAATTTGTAGGCTTAAAAACAGTTATGCATTTATTTAATTTTACTTTTTTAATTCAGAAATAACTCCTTTCAGATAAATAATTTGAATTATTTTATAATTAATTGTTTTGTAGGTGTAAAAAACAGTTATGCATTCATTTAATTGTACTTTTCTCATTAAAAAAAAAAACTCATTTTCAAATAATTTTATGAATTTAATAATAAAATAATTTCTTTTGTAGGCTTAAACATTATTTAAATAATGTATTTTTTGAAAAAATAATAAATGAGAATAAAATTAGATTAACAATTGCCATAAAATGGATGTTAATTTGACTTGTTTTTAAATTAAAATAATATAATATTTTTTTCAAATAAATAATTATAATTAATATTAAAATAATTTCTTTTGTGCACTGAAAATATAATTAAAAAAATTTATTTTATTTACAAAAATAATAAATTGTGCATTAAAATTGGCATTTAAAAAGTTATGCATTTAATTTTACCTTTTCATTTAAAAATAACAAATTATTAAATAAATAATAAGAAAAATTAATAATCAAATCATTTCTTTGTTGGCTTAAATGCATTTATTTAATTTAACTTAAAAAAAAAACATCAGATAAATTATTTAAATCGTTTAATTAAATAATTTCTTTTGTAGGCTTAAGAAACAGTTGTAATTACATTTTCAAATAAGTTTAATGATTTAATAAAATAATTTCTTTTGTATGCTTAATATTATTTAAAAAAATAATAAATGAGGGGAAACAGGGAAAACAGAGTTATGCATTTAATTCTTTTTACTTTTCATGTGAAGTAATTGATTAAAAAACAATATTTTTATATTTTATTAATAAAGTTATGAAAATAATATTTATTTAATCAATTTATATTTATTGAAATAATGTAATATTAGTGTTTAAGACATTTTTATTGCTTTTTCCCCCCTTAGGTGTGGCTAAAATTACAAGCATTCAATAAAACAACCTGCAAGTCATGAAAATAAGCAGAATCTATGGTAAGTGAATTTTACACAGACCTTAATTTTTTTTATTTATTTATTTATTTTTTTTACTGTTAAAACATGTTCTTAAATACAACCAGACACAGTGATAACCTGTTTGGAAATTGTCATTATTTTGCAATTCCATTTAGTACCACTAGGGCAGAAATTGATCCAGAAATGACAAATGATAAATACATTGCTACTAAACAAACACTTACAGCTGCAAAGAGAACTACTATCTGTGAATTTACTGCAGATGAAAAGAATCCTTTTTTCAATAAGGTTAGTCTCATTTCATATTGACACTATATTTATGTTGTTAAAATAATAGGCAAACATGCATAATTTTTCATCTTATATGTACAGTATACAGTTCAGTTACTGTATAAACTCAAAAGAGCAGGAGTCCTTTTGCTAGAGTCAGTCATATTATCTAGCTCCTCAGAGTCAGTCAGAGTGATTCAGTCTGCCAGGCCCTGAGTTAATAAGTTATGAATAAGTTACAGCGCTAGCGTGAGGAACAAGGAACAGGCAGGATCTCAAGAGCTCAAGCGCAGTCAGACGCTCCCAAAGCGTTGTGCCAGCATTTCCACAAAACCTTAGGAGGGCTGTTAGCGCCTGAGGGGGAATCAATCACTGCGGACTTACCCAGCGTACATTAAAATGTTATGTGGTTAATACTGCGGGTGAGCGCCGCGTTTCAGATGCATTATATGTGCTCGTATGATGTCCTGTGTGCGCATACGGACGCTATCTGTTCTGACAACAGCATCTGCTGAGGATCACAAACCTTCAATGCTTTAAATGTCATACAGAACCAGAAAACGTTTGGGTTGCATTAAAATCAGTGGATTTGTTGAACCAATGAGAGATTTCAGTAGACGTATAGCTATGACTCCTAAAGTTTTTGATATTATTTATATTCTGTGTGGTCAGTTCACAGCAGTGATAGAAATGTTTCTTTTCCAATACGTTTAAATTGATTTTTACCTTTTATGAGCATTTTTACCGTAATAAAGCCATTTTTTTTCTAAAAGTGTGCATCATCTTTTAGGTAAAAATTCTTACATTTAATCAGTCAATTATAATTATAATACATTTAGGCTGTTACCAAACAAATTAAATCAATATCAACAAAATCTTTGAAGAAGTTGCATATGAAGTGGCATTTAGATGTATTTACAGGTTAATGCAGCTATATTTAAAGTTAATTTGAAAGTGAAAAGATACTTTGAATTTGAAATTAAAACCACCAGTAGGTGGCAGTAAGTCGCTGTTAATAAGTGAGTCATTGCGATTGAATCATTTAAACGGTTGAATCATTCAGGAACAAAACACCGTCATGTTGCTCAGAGATGCAAAACAGTGCGGTGGCTGTGTTTGGAATAATTTTTTGTTGGTGAAATTGAGCAAAAACAGGAAATATGCTGTCTGAAACTTAAGTCTTTCAAAATGAACCTCTTGTTTATTGAACTGTTGTATAAAATCAATATCACATTTGCAGATTTTTGAAGGAAAAAATATCACTCTTTGTGTGATATTAACTATACGAAATTATAGAATAAATATATACATTTTCTGCCCCCATATCTTGAATTATCTGATCATTCTAAATGCATTTTAATGCAGTGAAAGAATGCACTCTAAATGCGTACTTACAGACTTCATAACATAAAGTAACGTTATTTGTGCACTCTGTAGGTGTGTTTTGTTTATTTTTTGCAGTATACTCGCTAATGTCAAATCGCACAGCATTAAAACAACAATTACCATATTTTCGCAGATAATCCCTATGAAGGTGTCATTTGCGTAACATGACTGGTGCATTTGACGTGTAGTAATTGCAGTTTTTTAATACAGCTTAACATTTACTATGAAAAATCTTGTTGTCAAAGTTGTTCGGAGCATGTGATTATAACCTGTAGATTTGTGTAAGACATTTGTACTCGGCTCTCATCTATTCGCTTTGACTAATAGTCTTTAAATTGCTCCATTCATCTCCTTTGCTCTCCTGTTTTTTTCTTTATAAATGAGGGATTAATTACTTTCCCATTAACGGGCATACATGCGCTCGCCCCAGCACTGAGCGAGACGAGGTGTCACATATGGGATCTGACCCGGGTTAATATAGGTTAAATCCTGAAACGCTGACCCAAAATCTGACGCATGAGAAATCGATTGGATCATGACAGATTGTAATGAAATATGGTGTGTTTTACATGGGGAAGGCTGGGGCTAGTTTAATTTAGTAAAGCAAATGTAGTAAATTTAGAATATACAATAATAAAAAACACTCACTAAATTACAGCTATGTTCATATGTGACCCGGGAACACAAAACCAGTCATAAGGGTCTTTTTTTTTTTTTTTTAAGCTCTCCGCTGATGGTTTGTATAGGACAATATTTGGCTGAGATACAACTATTTGAACATCTGAAATCTAAGGGTGCAAATATTAAGACAATTGGCTTTAAATTTGTCCAAAAGAAGTTCTTTGCCACTTTTATTTATTTATATAATATATATATATATATATATATATATATATATATATAATATTTTATTTTTAATTTTGTTTCATAATAATTTTACTATTAAATTAAGCTGAAAAGCCTAGAAAGCTATTTCCATTGTAACATCTTGCCCCATATAGTGTGATGACGAGCCTTGCTATTGACAAAGGGTGTTTTATTTATTTATTAATGTTCAATGTTTTAATTATTATTTATTTATTTAGTAACACTTAAAACAAAAAGTTTCCATTAATGTTAATGTATTAACAAACAATAAACCATACATTTATCACAGTATTCATTCATCTTTGTTAATGTTAGTTAATAAAAATACACTCACTCATTGTTTGTTCATTTTAGTTCACAGTGCATTAATGTTGTCAATCATAACTTTGATTTTAATAATAATGAATGCTAAAATTAACCTTAAGATTAAATGCTTTAGAAGTATTGTTCATTCTTATTTCAAGTTAACTAAAGAGGTTAATTAATGAACCTTAATGTAAAGTGTTACCATTTATTTATTTATTTATTTATTTATTGGCAATATTTTACAGTTTAATTGTTTCAATTGTTGCTTTTTTAATGTTTTCTATTTATTTATTTTTTTATTTTTTTAGTTTAGAGTTTGTGTGTATATACAGTATATAGAAATTGAGTTTCGAAAATATTAACAACTAGTCCCTGTGTCAATCATTTAAAGTGCAGTTTGAGTTACAACTGCAAAAAATGGCTTATCTTATTTAGTATATTTGTTCTTGTTTGTAGTCAAAATATCTAAAAACTCTTAAATTAAGAGGCATTTACTAGATAAGCAAAAGGAGGTGGGGGGTGGGGGGGGGGACTAAATTGAGTGCATTTTGCATAAAATAAGTAAAATTATCTGCCAGTGGGGTAAGTAAAAAAGTACTCTTGTTTTAAGAATATTTTACTTACCCCACTAGCAGATAATTTGACTTGTTTCCAAGGGGAAAATAACTAAATTAAGTGCATTTAGCTTAAAAAAAGATTAAATGTCTTATGTCATTTTGCTTACTTAGTAAATGCATCTTAATTTAAGAATTTTTAGATATTTTGACTAGACACAAGACACCAATACCAAGTAAGATGAGCCATTTTTTGCAGTGTAAGAAATGACATCTTTGTTTGGGAAAATCTTGAAATACATCTATGCGTTTTCTATTTTTCTGTATTTTGTAATTGACATTTAGGATTTAGGATTGAGAAAAACAGTTTTAGACTCACTAGTATTTTCATTAAAGGTACAGAGACTGTTTTTTCCAGTCTCTCTTTCTCTCTGAAATCCCCTGGTGTGAGTGAGTTCTAACGCAGACAGATTGACCAGGTTAATATCATGTACTTTCAGGCTCTAATGGACAGCAGATTTGGACATTAGTGCAGTTTGTATGACCAGTCCCAGCAGATCAATGAATGAGAAAAAAAAAAGAAAGAAACACTCACACACAAAATATAGATGCAGATCTGTAACAGCTCGAGTGTTTTATGGATCGTCTATTTAAGGGTGCTCTGGTGAAGCCACTATCTCATCCAGCTCAGGCCTCGTGTCTCTCAAAGCTTTTTTTTTTTTTTTTTTTTTTTGCCTGCGCGAGACTGGCAGTCTCCGTCTCCCCGTTCATTAGCACTTCAATTAAATAAAAAAGGGATGTAGTTGTGTCTGAATCCTCTGCCAATTTGGCAGCCGGCCTGAGCGCAGCGCGGCACAGACGAGAGCCTCTTTCCACCCGTAATTCGGCCCCTAAGCAAAAGTGACAGGATCTGTCAACGCGGGCGAACGGTCCGGGGATTCACCTGAGCATCTAAGTTATATAACACAAGTCAGATTATAATTAGTGTCAGTTTTAATCTGCTCTTAAACGCGCCGGCATCTGTGGGCTGTTGTGTGGAGAGACAGCGAGGTGTCAGCGAGTTTGATAGCCCTCCGTTCACCCCGCCAACTCTAACCTGAGCATGAATATTTCAAGGGGATTTGGAGGACAGGAGGAAAGATTTAATTATTTCAAATTAGGGAGTACCGGGTGATTTCGGCCTAATAGCTGTGTGTTCAGTCGAAAAGGTGCCCACCTCACTTTGGGGATTCTTCGGGGAACAAGGGCGATGCAAGCCTGTGCAAAAACAGCTTCCCGGCGATGTTGGATTCGCTTAGATCAGGCAGGTTTAGTTATATCACACACGTGGCAGGTACAAATATGCCATATAGAGTTGAAACCCTCGTTGTTTCTGGCCCGTTGTGTTGTTTGAGCAGCGCCGCAGTGATCTGAGGGTTGCAGAAGAGTCTCACGATGTCATATATATCCCTCTTCACACACACTTCTGTCCTATTTCCACTGTCAAATGGCCGAAAGAACACACACACACACACACACACACACACATATATATATATATATATATATATATTCACAGAAACAAGCATATTCAGTAAAACCAGAAATTGCATATTCATGATAATGAATAATAATGATAAAATTATTTATTTAAAAATATACATAATTTCATTATCATGTTTTTTTTTTTTTTAATTATTGAGAGAGATCAGTTGAATGTCTAGTTTAAAAAATATTTTAATTATCAAACTATAAAATAATACAATATTTAAATAATTTAGGAATTATCATATTTGTAATAATTTTAGTAATTCTATATTGTTGAATTACTGTTTTTATCAAATTAATATCTGAAATAATATATAATATATAACACATAATAATAATAATAATAATAATAATAATAATAATAATTATTATTATTATTATTATTACATATTCATAATGATCACATCTCATTATTATTATTATTATTATTATTATTATTATTATTACATATTCATAATGATCACGTCTCATTATTATTATTATTATTATTATTTTTATATCACATTTTTCATAATGATTTTTTATTTTTATTAATTATAATAATTATAATTATATATTGCTGCATTAGTATATTTGAAATATTAAATTTGTTATAAAATTGTACTGTTAAATATATAAAATAATATATAAAATAATATATGTTTTAAAGTGTAATAATAAGTTATTTTACATATGAATACTCAAATATTTATTTTAATTAATTGGTTTAAAATATATTAATAATAATAATAATAATAATAATAATAATAATAATAATAATTTCATAATGACCACATCCTATTCTTATTTTTATTATTATCAGTTTCATAATTATTATAAATAACAATTTCATAATTATCATATATTTTTATTTTTAATTATAATAATAATTATAGTTATATAATAATAAAAAGTTATAATTCATTATATATTGCTCTATAAGTATATTTAAAATATTAATTTAGCTATAAAATATTGTATTGTTTGAGTAATATCTGAAATAAAATACAATAAAATATACTATACGTTTTAAAATTAAATAATAATAATAATTATCTTATTATTTAACTTTTTAATACTCAAAATATTTATTTGAATTAATTAGTAATGTAATTGTAATATAGTTACTATTATATTTTGTTATTTTAAATTATGAAAGATCAAATTTTACGCCACGAAACATATTGCTTTTATTAAATCTAAAACACCAGACGGCGTTTATTCGTAAATATACAGCATGAATGAATGCGATTGACTTCATAATACAAAAGCTTTGTAAACTTGATTGATTCAGCTTCTCCTAGTATTTCTCATGACATGTAAACAAACAGACATTTGTAAAAGAAAAAAATCATGATTTTGATGCATCCTCAAAGGTTAAATTCTCATGGGATTATTCCTCCGAATTTATCCCACTCTCCAGTATAATGAATCTGGATAGCAGATAAACTACATGATTTCTGCATGGCCTTATTAATGTAAATAAAGTAATATGTTGACTTCCCTCATAGGTCATGATGGATTGTCGGTTTCATTCAGTCAGCTTATGTAAACACACTCATTCAACGTAATGAAAGCGAGCTTACAGCACGTAATAAAATATACATACGGCTCTACTCTCTATATATTACCGCCAGCCTTCATGTGCAATCGGATCTCTGATGTTAATTACATTTAAATAGAACAAGACTCATTTTGATTTGTTCATGTGAGTAGAAAAGTAACTCCTTAGTCCTTCTACCTGTCAGCGCTTGCACATCACAGACTAATGCTTTATTAAGAGAGTCTGCTGGGAGTGCCTGATCCCGTTTTAGTACATTGGGCCCAATGTAAGACTAATTAAAAAGTGTATTTTTACATTATTAATTTCTGAGTTTCACACTTAATGAATGTGAAATGACAGGCCTCCTATTTTTATATGTACACACTCAGGACCGCGCGGCCATGGGAATACTGATACGCAGGTTTGAGAACGGGGGGAGCGTTGTCGAAAAACATTTCTCTCTCCTCTAGAGTCCAGCTGGCAGGAAAGAAACCAAACAAAAGCTTGCGAACGGTTCAGACGCTTTCACCAGAATTAAATGCTGAAATTGTTTGACCTCTGAGTCCACGCTGACATTTTAGCCGTCAATTCGGTATTAGTCAAAATGAATCTGTAGCTGCTTGGACTGGAGCGGTTCAATCGGGCATCTCTAATAGGAGATGTTTGATCAAGATGCTTCGTTTTTATCCTCCTGCTGCGAGAGAGCGAGAGAGAGACAGACAGCCTCTCTGTAGAATAAATGTAATCAAGTGTGCGGAGATCGTTTTGCCAAAACACTGCATCTCCAAACACACATTTTCCATCTTCACTACCAAAAGGCTTTGTTCAGGAGAGACTGAGGATTGATTCAGAATTTCAAAATCCCAAAGCCAGAAGTGGGAGAACAGATTGACAACAATAAGAGCATGTACTCTGTGTTCTTGAAGAATGATGGTGGCGATGTGTTATAAAAATACTTGTTTCAAGCTATTTTTGTTGATGTAAAATAAAAAGGAAGGGGCCATGCTAAAGATTTAATTACATTTTTAGTTCCTAAAGGAATCAATACTGTAAATTGGACAAAATGGCCAAAACAATTTTTTTTGTTGATTTAAAAAAAAGTCACTTAAGATTTTTTTTTTTTTTTTTTTCTCTACTCTAAATACTCTAAATTCAAATACAGATTCAAAAAAGAAAAGGTGAACTGTTTATTTTGAAATATTATGATGGCATTTTGTCATAAACATGCTCTGTTCATGTTATTTTTGTGGATATAATAAGAAAAGGGCCAATTTAATGATTCTTATTTTAATTAATTAATTGTATTTATTTATTTAAGAAATCAGTGGTAAATTACTGAAAAATTAAACAGACTGACCACAAAAGGAGGAGGTGGACTGTGTTTTTGATTAATCATAGTGGCAATTTGTTACAAATAATCTGTTATTTCATTAAATGTATTGTTGATATAAAATAAGAAGGCTGTGCTAATAAATGAATGATTAAAGAATCAGTGATGAAATACTATAAATGTAACAGATTGGCAATAAGAGCAAGTGCATTGTGTTTTTTGGTTACATTTTGTTATAAAATACTGTATTATTTCATGCTTTTTTGTGGATGGGAAGCAAAATGTAAGATTTATTTATTTATTTATTTATTTATTTATTTATTTACTAAAAGAATCAAAGATGAAATACTGTAAATTAGACAGATTGATCACAATAGGATCACATGGACTGTGTTTTTAAAGTATTGTATTGTGCATTTTTTAATATAAAATATAAAAGCTATGCTAATAATTTAATGTGATTATTGTTTTTATTAAAGAATCAGTCTTTAAAATATTGTAAATTTGACAGATTGGCATTAAGAACAAATGCATTGTGATGTTAAAGAATTATTGTTAATTTTTGGTATGAAAATACTATTACTTACTATTATTTTTGCTAAAATATAATAATATACTAAAAATACTTTTATAATTATTTAATGCTATCTTTTGTAGATGGGAAACAAAAAGTACTTTTTTTTTTTTTTTTTTTTTTCTCCCAAATTGGACAGATTGACCACAATATGATCACATGTACTGTTTTTATAGTATTGTGGTGGTATTTTGATACAAAAATGCTCTTATTTCATGTGATTGATGCAGTGCAATGCATTCATGCAAAATGCAATGCATGCATTTTTTTTATATAAAATATAAAGGCTATCTAATAATTTAATGTGTTTATTGTTTTTGTTAAATAAAAAAACTTTTAAAATACTGAATAAAATGCTGAAGAACAAATGCATTGTGTTTTTAAAGTATTATGATTAATTTTTGTTATAAAATACTATTATATACTAAAATATAGTATTTACTAAAATACTATTAGAATTATTTCATGCTTTTTTTGTAGATGGGAAACAAAAAGTTTTTTTTTCCCCCAAATTGGACAATATGATCACATGGACTTTGTATTGTAAAGTATTGTGGTGGCATTTTGTTTAAAAATGCTGATATTTCATGCAAATAATGCAATGCAATTTCATGCAAAAATGCAATGCATGCATTTTTTGGCAACAATATGGGCATGCAATGCATGCATTTTTTGTTTACATGACATATAAAAGCTGTGCTAATAATTGAATTTGATTATTATTTTTGTAAAAGAATCTGTGTTAAAATACTGTAAATTCAACAGACTGCCAATAGGTAAATACTGTAAATTGGACAGACCATAAGATGAACGTGCACTGTTTTTAAAATATTATGGTGGCAATTTGTTATAAAAAATACTGCATTTCATGATATTTTTGTGGATATAGAAGAAAAATAAGGGGCCATGCTAATGATTTTGATTAATTTTTTATAAAGGAATCAGTGATTGATCAGACTTTGTCGAGCATTTGAACCGTTTTCAAAATATTAGGGTGGCATTTTGATATAAAAATACAAAAAAAGCTATTTTTGTATACATAAAAAGGAAGATTTCATTTACTTTTTTTTTGTGGAAGAATCAGTGATAAAACACTGTAAACGTAAATCTTTTTATGTATAATATATCCTTTATATATAATAAATAATAAAGTGTTTTTTGTTGGAAGTAAATTTAAATCTGTGTTTCAGCTTAGGAGACTGGAGTTCACACTGCTGGATTTTCCACATGTGTGTTTTGTTTTGCTTCGAAAAATCCCCGAGCCTGTTTTTCCAAGGCTGTATTTTTTTGCTGACCTTTGACCTCGGAGCGCACCCAGCGTGGGGCGTTTGTCAGCAAGGCCTTCGTCTCGTGTAAATATTAGCCGAGAGCTCGGGCTCTCGACTGCAGCGCTTGTGCGAGCTGCGACTGGAGTCCCTCCAAGACAAATGCGGCTCTGCAGCGGAGGCTGCATGCGAAACATCCCTGCCGTTTATTTTCATACGCCGTTAATTTGTCAACAGCCCTTCCTGTCCGCCCGACGCAGATTGGTGAAATCTTTCCTGAAGATATTTGCTGGCAAATTACACATGTTGTCGCTGTAATTATTATCGCACGCGGAGAGCACCCATTAGTGCCTTTTTTCACCACCGTCTAGTCTTTTATTCTCCTCCACGCCGCAGCTGTCACATGACGGAAATATTTTGATGGATGCAAAGGAATTTCGCGTATCAATATTCCGCTTGTCAAACAGTCCATTATGGCGCGGCTCGCCGCTCAAGCCGAGGCAGAGAAATCTATCAGAATGGTCCGAGGGCAATAAACGTTTTCCAGCAGTCCATCGCTTTGCACAAATCAGCCCTGAGATGCAAACGGCCGTCTATTTATTAAATCGCCCTCAAAGGAGTTTGCACTTTCCTGCTGGATTTTCCTTATGTGCAGAGCAGCCGAGTGCAACTCTGCAGTATATGCGCACACACACACACACACACACATGCGCTCGTACTTGCAGGGGGTCCCTGCGCTGCTCTTTGGACCCGGGCTTATTAGAATAGATTCTGCCAACTTCAATGGCGGGGCCGTGTGTGTGTCTGTGCGCTTATCACTTCTCATTAGCGGATCATTGGGAGTGTCGTCCGCTGCCAAGCGTTAATCAATGTGTTTTGTGACTCTGTTAGGGCAGCTGTACAGAGATATTGTGCCCCTAGGGTTAATACAGTCAAGCGCAGGAAATAAAACACTCCGGCCATGTCCGCAACATGAGGCTCGGCATTATCTTTAAATGAGCTGGGCTGGGACCACATACATATGGATTTCCACTTGCATAAATTGTGATTGATGTCGTCAGAAAAGTAGGGCTTGCTTTCTTTTCCTCTTTTTTTTTTTTTTTTTGAAAGGTAGTGTGCCGTCCACAGTCAGTATTTCTTTCTTTTTTTCGTGAATTGTTGTAAATTATGCAGACTGACAGGCGCAGTGAGGAAGGGATTATTTCTGAATAAGTTCAAACACTTGACTGTTTTTCCTTTCTTTTTGGTGTAAAGAGAGAAGAAAGAAACTGCTGCTCAAAGACAGAGACGCAGGTAATTACTTTGTTGTTATTATTTTCAGAAATGTTGTTGTTCGTTAAGGTCTTGTTTTAAGAAGACATACATTTAATATATTATTATCACTATAATTAAATTATATTGTAATTTATAATATAATTAAATAAAATATAAATAGTAAAAACTAAGTTGAAATAAGATGAAACTGAAATACAAATTACACTATAGCATACACTATAGTGTTTATAAACACATCATTTAAATATACTTATAAATTATTTATATATTACCGTATTGACCCTAATATAAGACGACCCCCGCTTTTTTGAGATGTACCTTTTGGAAAAAGGCTTTTTGAAAACCAAATCTTGTTTTATTAAGAAAAAAAACATTTTAAATTATTTTCATATTGCATATTTTCCCTTTTTTAGTTTTTTTGTTTTAAAAGTATGGTAAATACTGGTAAAATGCACCATTTTGCACCAATTTGGCACCATACAAAAAAACTATACATCGGAGCCTTATAAAAATGCATTTTTTTTTCAAGACAGACCAAAAACTAAAAAAGGGAATATATGTTTTTGTATACACTTTTTGATATACCATAAACCATAAACAGGTAACCCATCTAAATTATATAACAATTAGGCTATCCATCGTATAATAGCCTTCCAACATTTCATTAACAGTAAAAGTGAAATATTATTGTAGTCTTCAAATCTGGATACTGTCTTACGTTTTAAAATCACTTACAGAGGAACTTTGGTTCCATCAGGCTAAAAATGACAGGCAAGACTCATGCTACTTTAAGCTTTTCTTTTTCTTTTGTTTTCAATCGCGTTGTTCTAACATTACCAACAAACATTACGTTACGTATTTCTTAACACACTTGTTTTATGCAGATTTTGGCGCCACCTATAGTTGTGTTCTGAATATAAAACGAACACATTTTTTCAGATGCATTTCCAAAAAAATGCACGGTACATGTTAAAATGAATTGTACTAATACTAATATGCGCTGCTAACTTTATAATTAACATGAATGTTCAAGGCCAATCTTTTTAGAAGGTTGAAAAATGACTTTCTCCCATTCAGGAAACACTTCTGGCAGGGGGAATTTCCTGAGAGCGAATCGAGAGGATGGCTGCGTTGTATGGCGGCCCAGAATGCACCACAGGAAGTGTCTGCGAGCCTCCAGAAGCACAGGTCAAGGCCAGGGGTCAACGGGTGGCAAGGCAGAGATTTACACTGAGAGCGAACCCAGCCCGTTCCCAGCCTTCATCCATTTCCCGGGGAAATTAGCCATAAAGTCGCCGTTTTCATCTTTCAAGGTTGTCATAAACCGTCATCTTTCGCCCGTCTTTGATTTGAGCGAGAAAAAAACCCTAGCACTAAAACGTTAAAAAACCACAACAATGGAGTATAACAGATCCTACTGTATTCTTTTCATCTCGAGTTAACCTCACCGCCCGTCGTTTTTTCCGACACGGACCACCCTATTGTTTAAAGACGTCCGTGTGAAAAAACAAAAAAAGTTTCACATTTTCTGAAATGTGCAGGGCTGCTCTCTGAGGTCCATTTCATTTTAACCAAATGGGGGGGAAGCTTGTCTTTACCGCGGTGAGCAGATGGAACTATAAATCAAGGCAGCCGTTGCTGCCCTGTAGAGGGCCGACCACAGCTGCCACTCTCTGCGTTTCGCTGAAAATCTTTTCAGGTCCATCGTCGAGCAATCTGGGCTTCTTTTTTTATATATATACACCACACCTCCCCACTCCGTACAGTCGTATCCATCAAAACGACGCGCGCCCATCAACCTACTGCCGCGATCGATTGGCACACTTATTTCCGCGCATAGCCAATGCCCCACGCTGGAGGTAAACCCCACGACAGGCCCCTCATTTTGGCTCTTTAGCCCCCAGCAACCGCTGTGACTCTGGCAGCAGCAGGCCAGGCCTCCTCCATTAAACTTGCATTATGATGGATATCAAGGCATCCGAGCCCTGAGTGTTTTAAACGAGAGGTGACAAGAAACCCAACACAGGCTATTGTTTCTCGCTCCATCCTTAACAGCCCCCCACCCCCTCAAACATCCGCTGGTGATTTTAACATATTGGCTGTTTTGCTAAGTAAATAGACTCTATAATCTGTGCATAACCTAGAAGGGAAGGTGAGCGGTGGCTGCTGTGCCGCTTACGGCCAGATGGTGGCGCTCTAATGCCACAGATGTCACCTGAGTGGAGAGCTGGAGACAAAGAGTGTGAGGAAGGGAAATGTTCAAATGGAGAAACTACAATCACATAAATGCATACTTTTTACAGTATCAGCAATGGTTTCCCTCACACACATGCGTATCAGCATTGTGACAGCAGTTTAACTCAAAGTAAACACGCTCAAATTAGGTTCGTTTAGAGCCCGGTGTTACTCTGAGGTTAATCGCTGATAGCACATTATCTGGTTAAGAGAAATCTAATCACAGAACTTGTTTTAATTAGGTTTGTTACTCAGGACAGCGGATCTGTGAAGGTCTGTGCCGTTTTTTTTTTTAACACAAAAAGCTTTTTCATTTTTGCTTTTACATTATTTCATTTGATCATTTGAACTTTAAGTAAAATTTTACATGAAATCAGTAAATCAATCAGTAGATTTATATTTAAATACATGCAGGCATTCAAGCAAGTTCTGCTCTTAAACAGAGTTTAATGCCTTGGATGATTTTTTTTTATAAGAAAAGAGTTTTTGCATTTTTGAAGGGTTATACTTTGCAAAAAAAAAAAAAAAATGCAGGAATCATACTAAAAACGTGTCTAACTTAATGTGCAGTTAAAAGATCAACACTTGAATGGCACAGGAACAGAAAATTATTATTAGCTATATCGTCAGAGTATTCTAAATCAAGTTTTCTTCTAGAGCTGGGAAAAGCTCAGGATGATGGAGCATGATTTGTGCATGAGATGGGACACCGCTGGTCATTCATTATCCAAAGAGAGAAAGAAAAAAGAGAAGGAAATGAAAGTGAAAATGACAAAGAAAGACAGAGCTGGATGTCATCTTGGTAGCACGTTTCAAAAGAGGTTAGATTCAGACGTTTAAAAGAAGCGCACATGCTTAAAATGTAAAATATTTAACATGGTTTTCTAATAGAGGCTTGTTTAAATTGTGCAGTGGTTAAAAAAATCTCTGTTGTGAAGTGATTCTGTGAACTTTTTATATATAAATCCAGCACTAGAGATGAACTAGTCAAACATTGCTGCTCTGCAATTCTCGTTCTCTTTAAAGAAGTTTTAATGTCCTTCACGCTTTGCAATTGTCACTGAAATTATGCATTTTTAAAATGCTAGATATTCAGTGTTTTCTTATGACATTTTGAAAGGATTGATCATTACTAAAACAATTCAATTTATAAAAGTGTCTAAGTCTAAAGTTAACTGGTGTGACACAAATTTGGATTTAAAACTCAGGTCATGAATTACATAAAGAACAAGAAATCTAATTGTAAATAAAAGATCAAATCTAAATTTTAAAAAGCTATTAATAATAATAAAGACAAATAAATATGAATATAATTATTAAAAGAATTACAATTATAACTGATATTTAATTATCATTTACATAAAATTAAAAATATGATTTAATTACATTGAAAAATAATAAATAAGAAAAAAATAAAAACAATAAATGTGTCTTAAGTAGCACAGGTATATTTGTAGATATAGCCAGAAATGCATTGTATGGGTCAAAATTATCGATGTTTCTTTTATGCTAAAAATCATTAGAATATTAAGTAAAGATCATGTTCCATAAAGATATTTTGTAAATTTTCTACCGTAAATATATCAAAGTGTAATTTTTGATAAGTAATATGCATTGCTAATAACTTAATTTGGACAACTTTAAAGTTTTTTTTTTTTTTTTTTTTTTCTGTATTTTGAATTTTTTTGCACCCTCAGATTCCAGATTTTCAAATACAAACAAACCATACATCAGTGGAAAGCTTGCTTATTTCAGATGATGTATAAAAATTGACACTTATGACTGGTTTTGTGGCCCAGGGTCACAAATTTGGTTTGGATTGGAAATTCAGGTCATGAATTACGTAAAGAACTAGAAATCAAATTGTAAATAAAATATAAAATGTTTAAAAAGGCTGTTAATAATAATAATTATCATAAATAGTAATGTAATTTGAATAAAAATAATAATGCATAAAATTCACTTATTAAAATATAAACATTTCTTGAACAGATCATATACATGTATGTAATACATCTTATGAGTAATGGATCATATACATGTTTTTTTTTACAGTCAAGGGATTTGTTTTGGATATAGCTTTACAGTTAAATGCAAAGAAATGCAAAATATTGCTTAAAAAAGACTAAAATAGATATTGTACATTAAATGTTACATTATATATACATTATACATTATATGTGACACAAGTCATAAAGGTCAATTATAAAATGTATGGTTTGTTAGGATAGGACGATATTTAAAAATCTGTAATCTGTGGATGCAAAGAAAATCCAAATTAAGTTCTTAGCAATGCATATTACTAATCAGAAATTAAGTTCTGATATAGCGGTAGGAAATTTACAAAATATCTTCATGGACCATGATCTTTACTTAATATCCTATAGATGTTTGCTATAAAAGAAAAATCAGTCATTTTGACCCATACAATGTGTTTTTGGCTATTGCTAAAAATACATCTGTACTACTTAAGACTGTTTTTGTGGTCCAGGGTCACATATTATACTATGAAGGAGTCAATCAAATACAACAAAACCTTCAGAAAGCGAAAATATCCCAGTGTTCTTTGAGGCTGAGATGAGACTCCTTGAGTTAGTGCTTAAATTGGTGGGAAACAAAGAAACAGTTGAACGCTCCGGTAAGCAGCTCTTCACCTGTACGGGTCCAGAGCTTGTAAATGCACATAAAACCTGAGCGGAGCAAAACAGAGCCACGACTGTCGGCCTCTCTGGACTCCCGCACCTCTCGCCATCAAAGTTTCCCGGCAGAGAGACTCTGAGCCAAAAACTAAACTTGTCAGCTGTACAGGTGACACTACTGGGTTTCCCACAAACAAGGAAATCACAACCCCGGGAAGTGTTGCATTTCATTTCAACAACAATGTGACATATCAGTGTGTAACAATACGAGAAAAAAAATGGAAAAAGAGTCCTGGAAAAAAAAAAAGAGGGAGGAAAGACATGACACTTTTTGAAATATCAAAAGATCCCTCGACTGCTCTTGGGACTGAGCTACTGCCATGAAGCAGGAAGGTCACCGTCTTTGCTTTTTCTCTTTCTCTCTTTCTGCTTCAGTCTCTGGCAGCTTGTGTTTGTGCCTGTGTGTGTGTGAGAGAGAGAGAGTGTGTGTTTAGAGCCGCAGGGGTGGTGAGGAGGATGTTGTCGCTGACTTTTGAAGCGTCTGACAGGTCGAGCGAGAGGAGGGGTGAAACTGATCCCGACACTGACAAGCGGAGACCTCCGGGGTCACAGGTCACGACCCTGGTAACGCAAAGGTAAAATTACCTATTCATGTGTCATGTGCGCTGGTGTGGCCGGCGGGCAGAGCTACAGCCTGTCAGATGGATGGTCGCCACAGTACATCCGCTGTCAAGTTCAACATCTTTCCACAAATCTTCGATTCCATCCGAACATGCTGTCTGAGAGAGAAAAGTCACGAATGAGGTTTATTTAACTCCATGTTCCTCCTAGAAAACAATAAGGTTGCGTGGAAAGCAAGTGGAGTTTCAAAAGAGTCAAATCTTAATAGAAAATCAGGCATTTCTTATCAATTGTTTCTCCAAACCAAATGATTAGAGCTATGCTATAAACATCAGTTTAAGTTTGAGGTCAGATTTTATTTTAATGTATTTTTTTATCATTTTTTTCTCCAAACTAAGTGATTTAAAGTTTGGGGTCTATGTTACATGTTATATGTTATGTTATGTTACGTTATGTTATGTTGTCAGGGCTTGACATTAAGCTTTGACGTGTCAAATCTTAATATAAAATCAGGCATTTCTTATCATTTTTTTCTCCAAAACAAATGATTAGAGCTATGCTATAAACATCAGTTTAAGTTTGAGGTCAGATTTTATTTTAATGTATTTTTTATCATTTTTTTTCTCCAAACTAAGTGATTTAAAGTTTGGGGTCTATGTTACGTTATGTTACGTTACGAGGGCTTGACATTAAGCTTTGACATGTCAAATCTTAATATAAAGTCAGGCATTTCTTATCAATTTTTTCTCCAAACCAAAATATTAGAGCTATGATATAAACAGCACAGTTTATGTTTGGGGTCAGATTTTATTTTATTGTATTTTTCATCATTTTTTTTTTTCTCCAAACCAAATGATTTAAAGTTTGGGGTCTATGTTATGTTATGTTATGTTATCAGGGCTTGACATTAAGTTTTGACACGGTCTTGTCCTTCGGACAAGTAAATCAGTCATTCACTTGTCTGAGTAAAAAATGTACTTGTCTGGGGCAAAAAATGCCTTTTTTTGGCGTAAATGTAATCCATTCTGAAGCAATAGTCTCATCACTACTCTATGAGGTCTTTCTTTAGTCTGCATATTTGTGATATTTGCCTTAAATTGATTTCTAGGACACTTTTTAACTTTATGAAGGACAATATTTTCCTAATCTTACTAAATGAATGCGTCATCATTTATGTCAAATTCTTACATTTTATCAATACATTCAGTTAGAATAATTAGACTCTGTATGGTTGTTGCCATTCAAATTAAATCAGTATCCACAAACTCCATCTTTCCACTGCGGAGGAAGATCCGAACCTTCATTGAAAGTGCCATTTAAATGTATTTATACTTTTTAATGAAGATAAGAGGTTCCAAAAAGGCATTTAAACACCGTAAAATTACAAACGCATAAATAACGTTATAAGAGTAATGTTTTACTTTTTTTTTTTTAACATATTAATCTAAAAAGGTTGGGAAAATGCAATAATTTTTAAAATATGAAACCAAACCACATCTTAATGAGTGAGTCACAGATTCAACCAGTTTGTTCAAATGGCTATTCATTTAATAAATAAAGCAATTGGCTGTCTTTATGAATGGCTCACTGAATCACTGACTCACCGAATTCATAAAAAAATGCTGAATCATTCAGTTTTACTGAATTAGTTTCACTGCTAGTTTAGATTTTCCGTGAGTCAGGTGAGACACGAGCCAAGTGCTACTCAAAACTAGCCCAATCGCGTTTGCGGGGGGTAAAATGCACGTTGGCGGGGTTCCCCTGGTAAAATTTGCATTCCAGGGGCTAAATATTACGTTATTGGGGTCGCTTCAACCCGCGGCAACAGTGGTATAGTTGGTAACACTGGTTATGTTATAGTTTTGTTTTGTAAAGAAATTACTTTGTTTAGCTAGGAATTAAACTGATCAAAAGTAAGAGTGAAGATTTCCATTTTTACTAAATTTCTATTTCAAATAAATGCTGTTCTTTTGAACTTTAGAGTTACGAAAGTTCAGTAGAGAGTTATATTAATATAAACTCAGGCATTTCTTACCAATTTTCCTTTAAACCAAATGATTAAAGCTATTTTTGAAAAAAAATAATACTTTTATTCAGCTAGAAATTAAACTGATCAAAATTGACAGTGAAGAGATTTCCAATTTTTGCCAAATATTTCAGTTTTAAATAAATTGTTCTTTTGAACATTAGAGTGCTGAAACAAGTCAGATCTTAATATAAACTCAGGCATTTCTTATTTTTTTTCTCCAAACCAAATTATTAAAACTATGCTATAAACATTACAGTTTAGGTTCAAAAAAGTGATCAAAAAGTGACTGAAGATATTTCCAATTTTACAAAAGTTTTCTATTTTAATTTATATATATAATAATAATAATAATAATAAATATATATATATATATATATATATATATATATATATATTTATTTATATATATATATATTTTTTAAATATTAAGCAGCAATATTTTTATATATATATAAAAAAAAACAGCAACATAGAAACGGATTTCAATATTGGTGATGATAATAAGGAATATTTCTTAAGCAGCAAAACACCATAGAATGATTTCTGAAGGATCAGGTGACATTGAAGGGCTTTGTAATATATAATTACAATAACAGTAATTTAAAATATATTAAAATAAATTGTAAAACATATTCAAATAATAAACAGTTATTTTAAATTCAGATATTTCACTATATATATATATATATATATATATATATATATAATAATAATTTTTTTTTTTTTACTTTATTTTTGGTCAAATAAATGCCTTGGTGAGCAAAAGAGACTGCTTTCGAAAAACATTAAAACAACTCAATAATTGTCTCTTGTGCTTCTCCTAAGGAATTTTAGAAGAAACATCTGAGAAAGAGTTAACTAGAGGAAAATTTGCATCTGGAGACTGAGAATTTCTCAATATTTGATCAATTATCAGCATTTTCTAAATGAGATTGTATTGCTCTCATTGCATTCTAGGAGAGGCAATTAAAAGATAAAATAATTTTCACTCATTTGTGAATTTTGTCAGTTTGTGGCTTCTTTTTATTGCTCATTGTGACATCTTGCATATGAATTTTGTCTCTAAAATGTTCTTATGAAAGTTGCTTATATATTGCTTACATTTACTTTTTTTTTTATTTTGTTAACATCTAAGCAGTAAACTTAAAGATCTCAACTGTCCTTTTTCTTTCAGGTTTCTCATCATGTTCTTTTGAAGGAGTTTCTATGCGAAGTCAGGAGCTGTGGTCCGGCTGTGAGTTTGTGCGCGATCACAGCGACCACATTCGCTTAATTAGCACAGAGCAGATGAGAGCGGCTTCGTCCGGCGAGCCAAGCGTCTCTCCGCAGCATGCAGGAGCTGTGCGGCGCTCATGAACGTTAGCGAGCGGGAGGCAGATGACACCTTCATCCTCTCACAGCACGATTCGCTGACCGGCCCCAAACATTCACAAACTGTCACTCTGAGATGTCAGTTCTCTGTGACTCTCTCTTTACAGCAGGACAGGGGGGAGCAGAGAGGAAGAGGATGGAAACTTTTTGATTGCGTGACATCAAACTTACCTTGACAGGTACGGATGGCCCAGGAGGATCGTGACGAGCTGTGTGTGACCGACTCTCACTGGCAGTGAGCTGAAGTGAGTGTTTCTTGAAGTCAGTATCACATGGGGTGAGAGGAAACATCACAGAGTTCATTTCTGATACGGGTAATGTTTGTGCAGTTGCTTTCCCACCAAAATGACGTCAATTCCTGGATTAGGAAGTGGCTTTTGTCAGTTTTGCAAAAAACAGGGTGGAAAGTGATATTGAGGACTCTGGGAACAAATTTGTTATTTAAACAGACTTTCCCTTTTTTTTTGCTTGAGGAAAAATTTAGTAATTAGTAGAATATTTTTATAATATAATTTGCAACACAATACATTATAATTCTTTTTGTTTCATGAATGACAATATTTTTACAGGATTTATTAATGTAGGTAAACGTTATTTAAATTTATTCAATTCAGTATTTTTTCAGTTTTCAGTTCAGTTTTAATTTTTGTTTGTTCACAGCATATTAACTGATGTTAATTTATGCAATTTAGAATGTAAAAAATAGTAGAAGTTAACATTAACCTAGTAAGTACAAATATTATTTATTGTTAGGCATTTAATTGTAATTAAAGAAAACCTTAACACTTTGCGATATATAATAATATTTTAGTAAATGTTAAAATGATCATGTTAAGTAATGAGATATATATGTGTGTATATATATGTGTGTGTGTGTATATATATATATATATATATAATAGAATTTATATATTTAATATTAAATTATATACACACTTTATTTAACTTATTAAAAAAACATTTATTTTTCAATGTTGTAAATATATATTAAATTTATATACGATGAAATTATATTACTAACATATTTATTTATATATATATATATATATATATATATACATACACACACACATATTTTAATTTATTCTTAATATTAAAAAAATAATTATTATAGAATTTATTCTTCAAATTTGAGAACTTAAAGTATGTTTTACAAGAAAATACTGTCAGTTTTTCCATTTACAATTTTTGTTTAATTCAGTGTTACTTGCTGTTTCTTTGAAATTGTTTGTGACTTTTACTAGTATGTATATGTAGTGTATGTATAATTCAGGTTTCTAGCACAGTTCTAAGAACATATTTGTCATCTAAAGATGCAAATATGTGTCAATCATTGTTTTTATGTGACAACAGAAAACAAATTGTGACATTGGTGTGAGTGCAAAAAGACAATAGTCTAAATGTTGATTCAAAAATGCACATTTAGCTGCTTTTTTGTTATTTTGACATTTTAAAAAAGCACTATTGTACTGCTTCATCCATCCTAAATGGGATTAGCTCCTAATCTACAGAAACAATAGTCTCTTCCATTTATTCCGCTAGGCTGGAAGAGCCACAGACATGCATGCTGGTATGAGAGGAATGATGAGAGTGTGTGTGATTGAAGTACACTGAATGTTTCTGGCACAACTTGAGCTCCAGAAAGCCTCAGTCGAGGGTCCCAGTCTGACTGACGGAGAGTCGCTCCATGTGTCCTATACAAACAGGACCAGAATTATCCTTTATCAGCAATCCCATGCAGTACCAGTGGGCCGGCTTCACATCCCGAGTCGAGCACGTCTGATCGGGATTAAAGATGGACATGCCGCCTCTCCATGCTCCAGCGGCCTGAAATCCATAACCGGATTGGATGTGTTGCGCCATTAGAATTAAACCCAGCATCAAAGGCAGAGAGCTGGAGAGAGAGACAAAATGTCTCTTAGAGCTCACTCACTGTCCAAACCTACTTAATCGAGGCCCTTCCTGAGCGGGGACGATGGGCTGAACTGGGTTGTGTTCAGGTATTGGATGCGGTGAGATGATGGTCTTTAGCCACTTAAACCCAGAGCTGGAATGCCAAACACATTTCCAAAGGATTGTGGGGAATCCGACTGAACGTGGTTAAGAGGGTTGCTGGTGGTATGCCGTCCACCCGCTGGCCAAAATATCACCATGGGACCAAAAAAGAAACAAACAGAGAACAAATAAGTAGAGAAAAAGACAATATCAAGTGGTATTAAAATTAAACATTTTAGATTTTTTGTTAAAACATTCCTTGGTTAACCTAATGTAGTCATGTTCATTTATTCATATTAATTTTGTAATTATTATTATTATTATTATTACTATTGTATTTAACATTTTATGGTTAAAATAAAACTCGCAATTGCAAGATATTTTTTTTATTATGTGATATGAACTCATAATTGGGAGAAATAAAGTCAGATCTGCGAGATTGCAATTCTCACGATTACAAGTTCATATTTTGCTATTCTGTTTTTTTTCTCAATTGTTTGTATCTCGCAATTTTTACTTTCTCACAATTATTCTGAATTTTTAAATCGCAGTTGCGAATTCTCACGATTCTGACTTTTTTCTCGCAATTGCAAGTTCGTATCTCACAATTCTGCCTTTTTTTGCAGTTGCAAGTTGGTATCCCGCAATTTTGACGTTTTTTTCTCGCAATTGCAAGTTTGTATAACCGTAATTCTGACTTTTTTTCCTCACAATTGTTTGTATCCCGCAATACATACTTTTTTCTCGCAATCGCGAGTTCTCATCCCTCAATTCTGACTTTTTTCCTTGCAACTGCAAGTTCGTATGCCGCAATTCAGACTTTTTTTTTCTTGCAGTTGCGAGTTTGTATCCCGTAATTTAGACTTTTTGCTTGCAGTTGCGAGTTCGTATCCCGCAATTCAGACTTTTTTCTTGCAATTACGAGTTTGCATCCCACAATTCTGACTTTTTTTTTTCTTGCTGTTGCGAGTTCTTATCCCACAATTCAGACTCTTTGCTTGCAATTGTGAGTTTGTATCCTGCAATTTAGACTTTTCTTGCAATTGCAAATTTGTGTCCCACAATTCGTACATTTTCTCGCAATTGCGAGTTTGTATCCCGCAATTCTGACTTTTTTTTGCAGTTGTAAGTTCATATCTTACAATTCTGACTTTTTTCTTGCAGTTGCGAGCATGCGTCTCACTTTTTTTTCTCGCAGTTGTGAGTTCATATTCTGCCATTCAGACTATTTTTGCAGTTGCGAGTTTGTATCCCATAATTCTGACTTTTTTTTTGGCAATTGCAAGTTCATATCACGCAACTCTATTTTCTCGCAATTGCGAGTTCGAATACCGCAATTCTGACTTTTTTTTTTTCCACTTGCGTGTTCGTATCCCATAATTCTGACTTATTTCTTGCAATTGCAAGTTCATATCATGCAATTCTGACTGTTCTCGCAATTGCGAGTTCGTATACCACAATTCTGACCTTTTTCCTTGCAGTTGTAAGTTCATATCTTGCAATTCTGACCTTTTTTCTTGCATTTGCAAGCATGCATCTTGCACTTTTTTTTCTCTCGCAATTGCGAGTTCATATCCTGCAATTCAGACTTTTTTTTTCAGTTGCAAGTTTGTATCTTATAATTCAGATTTTTTTTCTTGCAATTGCGAGTTCGTATCTCGCCATTCTGAGATATAAACAACTGTGAGTTATAAAGTCCGATTTTTAAGGGGAAAAAAAGATGTTGACAGAATTGCGAGTTTATATCGCAATTATGTGTTATAAAGTCAGAAATGTGAGAAAAACTTGCAATTCTGAGAAAAAAGTTGATATTTTATAAGTCTGATATTTTCTGTACAGGCTCTTACTGAAAAAAACATCTTGGACCACAATCACTTAATATTTCAGTAGTTTCAATATGTTCTCCTGGTTGAACAACACAGTGTAGCCCAAAAAAAATCTTCTGTAAAAAGAGACAAAAAGCCTTTAGACTTATTAGAAGTGTCAGAGTTCTTGCCGGAAGTGTTATTTGTGTGTGTGAGAGATGTAGCTTTGTCATTTCCATCCACAGAGCTAGACTTCTAATCCTGTAATTATTCAGAGGTGAACTACTGCATTGTCTCAAACAGGAGGTGACATGTTAATGAATTAACAGCGTAATCTGACAGATGATTGGTCGCTCGTCACGCGGTCTGCTGTGAAATGTTTACGGGAGGAGTGCTGACGTTCGATGACAGTAATTTAAATAAAAATGAATTTACTGCCGTTGTCTCATTTGCAGGAAATTTTCACATCTTGCAAAGTGTTAATCCTGATCTGCGCACATGGAGTCTCACACAGACAGACACGTACGTTGTGACCTCTTTAATTTACAATGTAGATCAAAGTTTTTATTTAAAAAAAAAAAATGTAAAAAAAATCAGGTTGTAGAAAGAAAGACACAAGCCAAGAGAGAAAGAAAGCGAGAGAGACTGAGAGGCTATACGTCCCACCTCATTGATCTAGCTGAAGGACAGATGTGGTGTCAACCTGGCTTGTTTAATTAACCCAAGCCGGAGGTGCAGATTGAAATTCAGACACTATGCTGTATGAAAATGGCAAATTAGCAAGTGCCCAACATTAAAAATGTGAGAAGAGTTCGAAAAAGGAATTGTTCTTACCTTAAGATCTGAATTAACACTCCGGTTTAGGGTTAGTAAACATGTCGAGGATCATCTAATCACCACAGATGTTTGACAAGATGAGCATCTGTCATATATAAAAATAATTATGTGAAAAAATGCAATGATTATGAACCTAGAAATAAGCAGAATGTTTTAGGCTTTTGAAATATCATATCATAGACCATGCAAACTCATTTTACAAAACGTCAGTTTTCCTGGAAAAAAATCATACTTACCAGGTTTTGTGCATCTCAGCTCCATTGCTGATACATTGGTAACACTTTACAATAAGGTGTTATTTGTTAGCATTAGTTAATGTATTAACTAACATGAAAGAACAATGAACAATACATTTATTACACAATTTATTAATCTTTGTCAATGTTAGTTAATAAAAAAGTCATTCATTGTTAATGTTAGATCGCAGTGCCTTAACTAATGCTAACAAACTTCTGATTTTAATAATGCATTAGTAAATGCTGAAATCAATATTAAGATTAATACATGCTGTATAAGTATTGTTCATTCTTAGTTCGTTAACTAATGAAACTTATTGTAAAGTGTTACCTATATATATTTAATATTAAAATAATATTGTAACTTTTTCAGTTCAACTTAGCTCAATTTGATATGCTGCTAAGTTTACAATTTAAAAATGTAAAATTAAATTAGAAAAATAAAACAATCAGACTTTTGTATTCCAACACGTTATTTTTGTAATGTAATACTATTTTCTAATTTAATAGAATTTAGCATTTTAAAAGTACAAAAATATGAATTACAATTGCATTATATATATATATAATTGCATTTTGAAAACTTAAAAACAAAGTTTCATATATAAGCTCTATAAAATATAATTTATTCTCACCAGGTTTTGTGCATGCCAGCTTCTGTGCTTACATCAATAAATGTAAATTCTTATTAAAATGATAGTCATTTCAGTTCATCTTTTTATCTGAATCGCTGTTGCAATAAAAGCTATGTATTAAATTAGAAAAATAAAGCAAATCATCTGACTTTTGAATCCCACTGTATAACAACAATAAATAAAAATGCATTCATCTAAACAGATAAATGGATGAACAACTCATACATATGAAAAATAATAGCATTTTGAAATGATTAGTTTGGCTCTCACACTTCATGCCCAGCTCGCTTATAGTAGTGTATTAGTTTGATAAATTGCATGCAATAAAGCCAAACTCTAATGAAAACGGCACATGAATGTCGGAACGGAAGGTGAGAATTTTTGTCATATGGAATTAGATGTAGGTTGTATTCAGCAAACGGAAACGGAAGGCATATTGGATTCATTTGTTCTGACAAATTGGTAATTTGAAGAGAAAAAAAAAATTAGATTGCATTTCAGGCTTTTAATCAGAGAGGCATTAGTTAATTTATCAAGCACTGTATAATTTGTCTTTGAGTGTTCCTGTATTTCTCTCAGTAATAGCATATCCAGTTTGGCTCTCTTGGGTCGTTCGCAGCTAATTAACGTGTGGCTGAATCCTATTGCATTATCACGATTGAACCTGCTGTACACAACGCTGACTGCAATAACAATGTTGAGGGAATACAAAAAAAAGGCATGCATACAGAAGCTGAAGTAATTCTAGGTCAACAGTGATTTCCTCAAACTTCACAATAAATTTATAGAGTGTGCGTTTAAACAAAAAAATTAAAGCGTGACTCTGATTAAACACTAGAATTTTAAATCAATGTAACTAACCCTTTTCACGTCCTAAGTTATTCATTTCCAATAAAAGCCCTTCTGAGCATTACGTCTCGGTTAATTTACAATATAACATAACCTTATTATAACATTTGTACCGATACGCTCTGCTCAGAGCTTTGGGTTTTCCCAAGCAGCATTCGATATGTGGGTCAGGAACGATGCAATTAATCAAGACTTGGGAAACAACAGTTTGCATTTTCCATTCGAATAAAACAATTTGCACGTTGCGAATTGATCACGCCATTGATTAACCCGTCAGCTCCGGTTCAAGCGCAGAGCGTTACGGCAGTCCAAAGCCGAGGGCTTCCCTTCGTCCGGATGTGATTGGATCGTTCAGCACCTCTCAAGAGCCTGATGAATATTCAAAGATCCAGTCGAAAGGAGATGCCACTGTGGCTTTTTTTTTTTTCTTTTAGGGAGCTAAAGTGCATTTAACAACAGCAGATTTAAAGGTCAATGTCTGTGGATGGAAAAAAAAAAAAAGTTACAAATCTACAAAATTCCAAAAAATTATAAGCAACATAGCTACATAAATAATAATGGATGTTGAGCAGAAAATCAGCATATTAGAATGATTTCTGAAGGGTTATTGATGACTGAAGTGATGATGCTGAAAATTCAGCTTTGATCAGAGAAATAAATTGCATTTCGAAATATATTCAAATAGAAAAGAGTTATTTTAAATTCAAAAAATATTTATACATTTTCCTGTTTGGTCAAATAAATGCAACTTTGAGCATACGAGAATTAAATTTAAAAACACACACTACCAGTCAAAAGTTTTTGAATAGTAAGCGTTCAAAGATCCAGGCGAAAGGAGATGCCACTGTGACTTTTTTCTTCTTTTAGAGAGTGCATTTATCAACAGCAAATTTAAAGGTCAGTGTCTGTGGATGAAAAAAAAAAAGTTACAAATCTAAAAAAAATCCATAAAAATAATAAGCAACATAGCTTTTTTTCAACAAATTATAATGGTTCTCGAGCAGAAAATCAGCATATTAGAATGATTTCTGAAGAATTATTGATGACTGGAGTAATGATGCTGAAAATTCAGCTTTGATCAGAGAAATAAATTGCATTTTGAAATATATTCCAATAAATCAATCATTTTAAATTCTAAAAATATTTCTCAATTTTCCTGTTTGATTGGTCAAATAAAAGCAACCTTGGTGAGCATACAAGACTTCAATTTTACAAACATACACTACCAGTCAAAAGTTTTTGAACAGTAAGCATTACGGCAGTCCAACGCCAAGGGCTTCCCTTCGTCCGAATGTGATTGGATCGTTCAGCAGCTCTCAAGACGAATATTTAAAGATCCAGGTGAAAGGAGATGCCACTGTGACTTTTTTTCTTCTTTTAGAGAGCTAAAGTGCATTTAACAACAGCAGATTTAAAGGTCAGTGTCTGGATGTAAACCACATCCACAAAATTGACAATTTATCACGCATCTTTAAAAAAAAAAAATGCTATCATAATCAGGGCGGTTTTAGCATGCATTTTACTGTTACGTGACCTTTTTTCTGGTTAAGTAGCACAGGCTAATTGTGAAGTGCAAGCTGCTCATGCCAGGCAAAGCGAGAGAGACATTAGAAGAATGAGCGCGGTACCATCTGTGGGCAGGAAGTGATGAGGCGAAACCTGGCGAAAAACGTGACGCGCGTCTGCTCTTCATTACGTTCCTAAACGCTGCTGAACTGTCCCGGCTTGAGAGTGTCGAAATAGTTTGAGGTATTTCAGTTTACTTGATCTTTATAACCTAGAAGACAAACATTACTAATAAATCAATCAGCATTCTTAAAAATGAAGTTCTTCCATGGTTCTTTGCAGCATTGCAAGATCAGGAAAGAATAGTGAAAATAAAATATAAAAGATGGAGTTTGTAATATTATATTAGAAATTTGTCAACATTGTACTTCTGAGTTTTTTTTTCCTTCCCATTCAGCAAGGATGCATTAAATTTATCAAGAGTGACATGAAAAGACATTTATAATGTTAGAAAAATCTTCAATTTGAATTAAATGCTGCTATTTAAACTTTGTATTTATCAAAAATCCTAAAAAAAAGTTCAACATCTACAAAATTCCATAAAAATAATAAGCAACAGCTGTTTTTAACAATGATTTCTGAAGGATTATTGATGACTGGAGTAATAATGCTTTGATCCCATTTTAAAATTTATTCAAATAGAAAAGTTATTTTAAATTCTAAAAATATTTCTTAATTTGTGTGATTGAACAAATAAATGCAACCTTGAGCATACAATACTTACATTTAAAAACATACACTACCAGTCAAAAGTTTTTGAACAGTAAGATTTTTAATGTTTTTTTTTTTTTTTATAAAGAAGTCTCTTTTGCTCACCAAGCCTGCATTTATTTGATCCAAAGGACGATACAAACAGAAATGTTTTTACTATTTAAAATAACTCTACTAGAATATATTAGAAAATGTAATTTATTCCTGTGATTTCAATGCTGAATTTTCAGCATCATTACTCCAGTCACATGATTCTTCAGAAATCATTCTAATATTCTGATTTGCTGCCCAAAAAACTATATTCATTATATTAAAAACAGCTGAAGATTTTTTTTCAGGTTTCTTTGATGAATAGAAAGTTCATAAGAACAGCATTTATCTGAAATATAACTCTTTTGTAACATTGTCTTTATCATCACTTTTGATCAATTTAAAGCATCCTTGCTTGATTTTTATAATCCCTGATTCCAAGCTTTTAAATGGTATAGTGTATAATGTTACAAAAGTTTTTCTTTCAGATAAATGCAGATTTTTGGATCTTTCTTTCATTAAAGAATTCTGAAAAAATGTACTCCACTGTTTTCTATATTTATAATAAGAATAAGAACAGCAAATCAGCATATTAGAATGATTTCTGAAGGATCATGTGACACTGAAGACTGGAGTAATGATGCTAAAAATGTAGTTTTGATCACAGGAATAAATTACATCTTAAAATATATTCAAATAGAAAGCAGTTATTTTAAATGTACAAATATTTCACAATATTACTGCTTTTGCTGTACTTTGAATCAAATAAATGCGGGCTTGGTGAGCATTAAACATTAAAAATCTGTCCAAAAACTTTTTATACCAACCTCAAACATTTGTAAGTGCATATTAAATAGTCAGTTCTGATTCACTTCTAAATAACTGGGAGCTTTAATCTGAAGTGTGCTTGATGACATGGCTAAATATTTACCCAAAATGCACCAACCTGTTTTTGGCTTTAGTGACAAACACATTGCCTGTTCTCATCCTTCCATACGGTCTCTGAGCATGAGTGTCTATCTTTCTCCAACTCCTGAAAACAACAGGTGCAGTGGCTCCAGTGGAGGATCCAGATTCGTCTCTGGTGTGTGTGGGCCGTGGAGGACTCATCTGGAGATCCAGCCTGGACGGGGGGAGACGGTGAGAGTCGCTTTCCTCGTTGGGCCTCTCGCACGCTTATTAACTTCAATCCAGCAGCCTGGCTGCAGCAAACTCATGCCAAATCACTCAAAACATTCGCACTGCCTTTGTGTTCCTTGCCATCACTCCGTGGCCCGTTTTGTTTTATTTTCTGTTTGGTAAGAAAAAAAGAGAACATAAGGAAACAATTTAAGCACTCAACATTCATTTGATTAAACAAAATCATAACTTCACTGAAGTGCAAGTTCCACATGAATTGGCATTTGCAATTTATTTTATTTTTGTAATGTTTTGTATTTCCAAGTGAAATAGGATTTTTTTTTTTTTTAAATACAAGACTTATTTAGTGGGAATTGATTGGTTAAAAAAAAGTAAAAATAAAGATGTCAAAAAATATTTAAGCACTTTAAATATAAATCACATCAAACAGCAAGTTCCACATTAAAGGCATTTATATTTATATGGATCTCCATCACATTCAAATAAAAGATATATGACTTGAAAAATATAAGGAAACAGTTTAAGTACTCTAAACATAATCATAATTTCATTGAAGAGCAAGTTATACATGAAAAGATACTTGCAATTATATGTTTTTAGGCATTGTAAATATTATTACAAACTAAGTAAATGTAAGTTTTGACTTCAACCTTCAAATTTTGACATAAACCTGCATTTGCAATGCATTGTACTTCTGTAATGTAGGGTATTTCCAAGTGAAATAGGAAAAAACTACTGAAAAATTGTTAAAATAATAATAAAATGTAACAAATAGTAAAATAAATAAATAAAACAGTATTTCTTAAAATCCTGAACTAGAAATATTTACTGAAAAAAAAAATCTAATTAAATAAAAAGAAAATTCCTAAAAATCCTGAACTAGGGAATATAGGAAATACTGACTGATAAAAAAAATAATAATTAAATAAAAAAAATATATATATAAAATAAAACAATATTCCTAAAAATTCTGAACTAGGAAATATAGGACATAGTGGCTGATTAAAATAAAACTAAATCAAATAAAATATTCCTAAAAATTCTGAACTAGGAAACACTGACTGATAAAAAAATAAATGAAATTAAAATAATATCCATAAAAGTCCTTAACTAGGAAATAATAGGAAATGCTGACTGATAAAAAATAATAATAATAATAATAAATTAAAGTAAAAATAATATAAAATGGAGGGGGGAAAAAAAAGAAAAAACATTCCTAAAAATCCTGGAAGGAAATATAGGAATACTGACTGATAAAAATGTAAACAATAAAATAAAATAAAACAATATTCCTAAAAATCCGGAACTAGAAAATATAGGAAATACTGACTGATTAAAATACAACTAAATTAAATAAAATAAAATATTCCAAAAAAATCATGAACTAGGAAATACTGACTAATAAAGAGTATAATAAAATAAAAATAATATTCCTACAAATCCTGAACTAGGAAAAAAAGGAAATAATGATAGATAAAAAATAAAATAAAAATCCTAAATATCCTGAACTAGCAAATATAGGAAATACTGACTCATGAAAAAACAACAAATTAATAATAAAACTAAATAAATGCCAAAATATAATAACTTAATTAAAGCACAAGTTGAACTTGACCTGGCATTTGCAATCTATTTTACTTACGCAATTTAGTCTATTTCCAAGTGAAACAGGAAATGTCTACAAATATAGGACTTTAAGTGGTTTCTAAATGTATTTGATAAAAAAAGAGGACCTGGTGTACATTAGTACAGTAAAGGAATAACATGCACCAATGAATAATGCACAAAAAGATTAGAAAGGTTCATTTTTTATTTCCATAAAACAACCAAAAAAAGTATATTTTTGCTTTTGCACATGTGACATTCTTGGATCTCCATTTCCCCGATCCATTCGATGATTTGAATGTGATCAATGCGGTGGGATTTCGGAGCGCCTTTCTGTGGCCCCTCCATGTCCCTGATGAATATTCAGGACTCCAGTGCCTTTTCACGGCAATAATAGGCCAGCCATCGCCGGCCTGCCTTTGGGGGAAAAGGCTTCACGAGCAGCAGATTATTTCAACCTGTGTGTGAGAAAGGCTCGTTCCTTCTTAAGCCGCCTTCCAAAGGATGAAATCTTACTTGCAAAACTCCTGTTGCCGCCCCGGAGGAAGGGGCCGAGACGACTTACAGGTGGAGCCCTTCATCATCATCATCATCGTCATCATCCTCAACTCCCAAATTGTCCCGGAAAGCAGGAGCGAGCTGGATCCGTCTTGGGCTGTTTTGTCCAAACTGGCGGCGCAGATGGGATAATGACTTTTACAAACAGCATTCTGATGAGAGGAGGGGAAAAGGAACGATATGTAAAATGCACAAAGGCCTCCATAAGCACATCGGGCTCTGCATCTGGAACAAACTAAAAAGATGTTTAATAATTTAGAAGCAAGCAGGCAGGCCTGCTGCAGCTGTTGTGTGCAGACGAGCATGAAAGGCGTCTATGTGGCAGCTGGCTCGTGCCTCTCCCCTGGTTTCGGTGTGGTGAGGAGACGGCAGATTTGGGATTAGTCAATCCCTGATACTCCTGCCCATCTGCCACCAAGACCCCTCCGCTAACTCTCCCCGAAAAAAGAGAGGCAGCGCACCGTAAACTAAATTAGAAAATGGAGAGTTCCGGTCCTGGGTGCTGATTGGTCAATACAGAGTTCCAGTGGCAAAATGACACGATATAGTAACACTTATGATGCAAAACACCTGTTCTCTATCACTGCGCTCTTCCCATAGTGGTATTTGTCATTTCTAATATTTTTTATACATATTAAATGTTTAATTCAAGTATTAAGACACTTTGATAGTGCAATAATATTGGAAGAATTATTTTTCTTTATGCTCACCAAGGCTGTATTTATTTAATCAAAAATACTGTAAAAACTGTAATGTGAAATATTTAAAATATATATATATATATATATATATATATATATATAAAATAATAATAATAATTTAATATATTTTAAAATGTGATTTATTCCTGGGATTGAAGCAAAAACTGTAACATTGTGAAATATTATTTAAAATATTTAATAAAATACTATTTTAGTATATTTTAAAATGTAATTTATTCCTGGGATTGAAGCAAAAACTGTAATATTGTGAAATATTATTTGCTGATTTGCTAATATTATTCTTTTTAAAGAAATTAATACTTTTATTCAGCATTATTAAAATGATGAAAAGTGGCATTAAAAGTTTTTTTTTTTATAATGTTACAGTTATAATGTTACTTTTTATACATTAAATGTTTAATTAAAGTAATAAGACAATTTGGTAGTGCTATAATGCTGGAAAAAAAGATGGAGGGAAAATGTTTTTCTCTTTATGCTCAACCGAGGCTGTATTTATTTAATTAAAAATACTGTAAACTGTACTATTGTGAAATATTATTTAAAATATTTTAATATATTTTAAAATGTAATTTATTCCTGTAATATATTTTTAAAATAATTTATCATTTTTCAGTCTTCAGTAATAATAATAATAATAATAATAATAATAAAAGAAGACTAATATCAATGTAAAAATGTTACAGTTTTACTATTTTATTTTATTTTAGAAGCCTTAATACAAATTTTGGCCAGTAAGATTATTTCCCTCCTAATGTATATGTATATTTTTAAATAAATTAATACTTTTATTTAGCAGTGTTAAATTAAATTGATAAAGTGTCAGTAACATTTTAATTTCATATTAAGCAGCATAAACTTTTTTAACATTAATCATAACATATTAGAATGTGTTCTGAAGGATCATGTGACACTGAAGACTGGAGTAATGATGCTGAAAATTCAGCTTTGCATCAAAGGAATAAATTAGGATTTTATTTATAATATTTTAAAATATATTTGTATAAAAATTGGTTCTATTAAATTGTAATAATATATTACAATATTACTGTTTTTACTGTATTTTTTAATAATAATAAAACAAATAAATAAATATAATGTAATAAAAAAGGCAGCCTTTGCTGCATAAGATACTTCTTTCAGAAAAAAAAAAAAAAAAAGAGTAAATTATTCCAAACTTTCACAATCCTTTCTGAAAGCACATGCATGTATTCAAGTGCACTCACACACACACTCCATAAAACAGGATCGGCCCTTCACCCTGTGTGTGTTTTGTTGACATGTGGCTGGAGCTGCGGCACTATCATCCCGTCGCTCCAGGGCACGTTTTGCACTCCACACATTTTCACGAATACAAAATGTCGCTGGCCACAAACAATGCTCGGGCCTAATTGGCCGAATTAACCAAGTCTTGTCTCTCGTCGCCATACTGATTAGCAAAGCTCAGCTGGGACGGTCGGAGGGGTTGGGGAGCCGGGGGGAGGATTGTGGGATTTGTGATGGGAGGGGAGGGGGGGCAGGTGAAGCAACGTTTGCCCATGAAAGAGACGCGATCCTGGGTACAGTCCCAGCTGGGGCCGCCTGTCTCAGAGTGCCAGGAAGATCATGGTTAGCAGCGAGGGGGGATTTGTTGCATTTTGCGCCTCTTTTGACAATGCATCTCAGAGATGCTTGGATCTGCTTTGTCCTAAAACACACATGAGAAAATTGTACTTACTGATACTATAACAATAGTGTCAATCAATACAAATTAATAGTACAATTATATAACTAGACATATAAATAAATAAATAAATAAATAAATACTATATATATTATATATATATTTTTTGTTTAGCTTTTTAAAGTAAAAAGCTAAACAAAAAAATATATATATTTATTTACATCATTTATTATTCGTTTTTCATTGTACTTATTGAAACTATTTAATACTATATTACTATTAATTATTAATACTAAAATTATACTATTATAAAATGTCATACTAAAATAAAAATACACCATTTTTGTTAATACCATACTTATAAAAAGCAATGCTATAATAATAAAAGTATAATAAAGTGTAATACTATGTTATATTTGAACATATTTTGTGTAATACAAAATGTTGTAATATTACAATTGATATCATTTAATATATATATATATAATAGTGGCATTAAAAGGTGTTTTATAATGTCACAGTTATAATGTTACTTTTTATACATTAAATGTTTAATTAAAGTAATAAGACAATTTGGTAGTGCTATAATGCTGGGAAAAAAGATGGAGGGAAAATGTTTTTCTCTTTATGCTCAACCGAGGCTGTATTTATTTAATTAAAAATACTGTAAACTGTACTATTGTGAAATATTATTTAAAATATTTTAATATATTTTAAAATGTAATTTATTCCTGTGATTGAAGATGAATTTTTCAGTCTTCAGTAAAAATAATAATAATAATAATAGTAAAAAGAAGATTAATATCAATGTAAATTGATATTAATATATATAAAATCATATCAATTGTAATATTACAATGTAATAAAATATATAGTCTAAAATATATAAATAAAAGAAAACTTGTCTATGTATATATAGTGTTCACTATATAATACACTATTTATAGTGTTGATATGAATTAATAGTATAATTTAAGATCTACTACTATTTCTAATTAATACCATACTTATACTATAACAATATAAAAGTATAATAAAGTGTAATACTGTTACATTTGAACATATTTTGTGTAATACAAAATGTAATAAATATACTGAAATATTGTAATATGAATAATAGTGTTAATAATAAATAGAATAATAATATAAAATAATGAATCATTATAATATTATAAATTGTATTACTATATATAGTAATTAATATGGATTAATCATAATTAATTAGTATAATTAAAGGGTTACTAACCCTAGCCCTAACTATTTCTAATTACTATACTATAATTGTCTTATAATAAATTATTGTACTAAAACATAAAATGCACTTCTTTGTTGATTACTACTAAAATTATATATATAAAAATGTACTACTACATATGAGATAATACTCTATATTTATTATATATATATATATATATATATATTTATATGTAATAAAAGAAAACTTGTCACTGTGGTGTTGAATATGAGAGAATCACTTAATATCTTCAGAAAGTGTAAAAATGAATTTTAAAAACTCAAATAATTCTAACTTGCATTTTTTCCACTGCTTTGAATTTTTTCAATTTTGTTTTTTTTTCCTTTTAAAAATGCTAATCTAGTTCTGAGTTATCACATTTTAAATATCCTACTAGATATTGATAACCATTGACAAAAATTCCTACATTTGTCGTAAATCTAATATTAATATAAAAGATGTGTATGACACTTCTAAATTTATCATAGCAATTTTAAAAACCACTTCAGGCCAATAAATCAAATCTAAACCACATAAAAGTTATCTGGAAGGCTCAAATCTCTATTTAGGATTTTTTTTTTCCTGCTGATCATGTGGTGTATTTTTGGGAAGCCTTTTAACCCGCTGGTGCTCTGGGGAGATATTAAAAAATGAGTCTCTAGTATCGGGTAGTAGATTAAACCCCGGCTCCAACAAAAAGAGGAATAGAGAACAAACCTTTCCCTCTGTAATTTTTCCCAGGTGACTTTACCAAGGGAATATGTGTTCAAGGTTGTGGGACAAGGTCCTGATAGTGACAAAGCACAAAGACGGGAGTTTATTCCACCTCAATATGGTGTGTGATCTCAGAGGAGATCTCCCAGCTGTCCAATAGCTCGCCGTTGACTCCCACGTTACGCTCCTAAGATCAATCTCGGTATCTCTTCCTCTTTTAAGCCACGACTACAGCCAACAGTCGGAAGCACATTAAGTATTTTCCTCTCCGCTGCGCTCCCACAAGGCCGCAAACAACAAACTCCCAGAGTTGGATGACGTTCGGGGAGGAGGCAGATATTCCAGCTGTACTCAAGCGCTGGTAGTTAATTCTTCACTCGCCCAGAGCCATATGACTACCCAGCATATGACGCTCCTGATGTACTTTTTCCACGATTAAAACACATTTCTGATACAGTTAAGTTTCAGACGCCTGTCATTAATTATATTTTACTTAATTCCCAAGCCTTCTCCCGCTGTTCCTTTTCATTTATACTTTTTTTTTTTCCCTTAACCCGCCTTGTGTTTTGGGAGCGTCCAACGCTGTCCTACTTAGCTTTCCTTTGTCTTGCGTGTGATCTTCAAATGGGAGGCATCACCGCTGATCAATCGTCCACGTTTCTCGCCGCACCTCTGTTTAAACCTGGGAAATCACGAATCACTGGTGGAAAAAAGTAATTATATTCCCTGTAGAGCGGCTCGGTGCGTGTGATCAGGGATCTGTCTGGAGATGTGGCGTTGGGAAAACTGATCTGATGCTGTTCTGATCTACTCAGCTTCTCAGAGGCTTTTACCCGTTTTGTTTTTGTTTCTCCACAGCACAAACAGATGCAAAGTGTAACTTATGCTACTTGTGCTTTATCATAACTTTGCAAACTTTACTTTCTTCCTACTTCTTACTTCTGTATCATTATTTCTTTGAGTATAAGTTTCATGCTAAACCATTGCATTCTCATACAAATGTCTCATACAGACTTTTCTGCACTGTTAATAACACCAAATGAAATAGTGATTACTGTCATTATGTGCACTATATGACCTAAATATGAACTATGCGAACTATAATGTTAGTGGGAGAGGTGAAAAAATTATCTACGTTTTGAAGAACGTATTTATGGAAGCCCGTTTCCAACACATAATTAAAAAAAAAAGAAAATTGTGACATTTTATTTAACAATTTGAACTTTTTTCCTCAGAACTGTTAGATATAAACTCACTGTGTTCATGCTGCCTTAACATTTCATGTTGACTAAACTTCAAAATTTAATTTTAAGTTGTATTACACGTAAACGTAGATATTTGAGTTGAGTAAACTTAATTTAAAGCAGCACGAACACTTAAGTTGAAACTACTTTTTTTTTTACGTTTTTTTTTTACAGTGCTCACAATTGTGAGTTACAAATCAAGAATTGTGATATAAAATTTATATTTCTGAGAAATAAATTCACAATTCTGACTTTCATATTTTTCCCCCTTCAGAATTAGACTTCATAATAATTGTGAGTTTATATCTCACAATTCTGATGAAAAAGTCAGAATTGTGAGGCAAAAAAGTCAGATTTGCAAGATATAAACTTGCATTTATGAGAAAACATTTGCAATACAGTGTGTTTCCCCAATTCTATATCATTTTTCCCCAAGTTTCATGCTGACCATTTGTGCATTGTCATGTAATATGTATATAATAAATGTAAATAAATAATTCTAAATATAGGTTAAACAACTACACTACTGTTCAGAATAATTCCAAATAAAATAGTGATTATTCTAATTATTCTTGCTATATTATAGGGATTGTTTCCAAAAAAAAAAAAAAGAAAGAAAAGAAAGAAAATTCTGTCATTGTTTAATCTGTCAAACCCGTATGATTTTCTTTCTTCTGTGGAAGGCAAAAGGGGAAATGTTGAAAAATTGTACTAATTATTCCATGCAATTCGATTCATTGAAGAGAGGCGTTTTCTTTGGAAGCCCATTTCTGCCACTTTACAAATTACAAAGGTAATTGCAACTTTATCTCACAATTCTGATTTTTTGTCTCACAATTGTAAGTTTAAATCTCACAATTCTAAGAAAAAACTCAGAATTGTGAGATATAAACTCAGAAAAAGTCAGAATTGTGAGATGGCAAGAGAAAAAGTCAGAATTCTTAGTTTATAACTCACAACTGCAAGTTTATATCTCACAATTCTGAGAAAAAAAGTCAGAATCTAAATTGCAAGTTTTTATCTCACAATTCTGACTTTATTTCTCACAAATGAGTTTATATCTCGCAATTGAGAGTAAAAAAAATTCAGAATTGTGAGTTTTTATCCTGCAATTCTTACTTTATAACTCGCAACTGAAAGTTTTTATCTCACAATTCTGACTTTATTTCTCTCAATTGTTTATATCACGCAATTGTAAAAAAAAGGTCTGAACTGTGAGTTATCATCTCGCAAATCTGACTTCATTGCTCGCAGTTGCAAATCTGTATCTCAATTCTGAGAGTCATAACTGCATGAAAAAGTCAGAATCGTGAGATTGCGAGAAAAAAAGTCAGAATTGTGAGTTATCTTGCAATTCTGACTTTATAACTCAAACTCAATTCTGAGAACACATCAGTCTTTTCTTACCCTCAAAACTGAGCTTTATAACTTGCAATTGCAAGTTTACATCTCTTAGTTCTAAGAAAAGGTCAGAATTGCAAGATTGCGAGAAAAACTCACAATCCAAAATTGGTCTCACAATTCTGAGAAAAAAAAAATCACAATTACTAACTTTATTTCTCGCAGTTGTGAGTAAAATAATGCAGTTCTGAGGAAAAAAAGTCAAAATTATGAGTTTGTATCATTCATTTCTAAGAAAAAAAGTCAGAATTGTGAAACAGAAAGTCCCAATAACCTGTTTCTTTTTTTTATTCAGTGGCAGAAACAGGCTCCCATAGTTTTTAGGCCTCAAAAGGATGAAAAAACAAAACAAAACAAAAACAAAAGTAGTCCATACGACATTCATTTTTTGGAATCTGATCCATTCATTGAATAACTACAATATCACATTAGTTTAGGGAACAGTTCTCACTAATAACTAGTTGTTTATTATCATGCATATTACTAGCATGTTGGCTGTACTTACAAAATACATATTAATGCCTTATTCTGCATGACCTTATTCTACATCCCTTAACCCTACCCAGTACCCAAACTTAACAACTACCTTACTAACTATTAGCAATAAACAGCAAATTAGGAGTTTATTAAGACAAAATTTATATTTAATCGTTTGTTGATGGTGAGAACTGGTCCCCAAACTGAAGTGTGACCATAACAAAAATTTAGATGCAAAGTATAACTTCACGAATTGAGTTTTTTGAAATGCAATATATCATTATTCCTCACAGACCACCTCACCTCTGCCTTTCTCTTTCTCTTTCACACACACACACACACACACACACACACACCTCTTGTGCCCCGGAGCCTCATGGTCTGACTAAAGTGACACGGGGGGCTGCAGTGTTGCCGCGGGATACGCAGGGCTCAAGGTGACCAGTGGGTTCTTTCATCAGCATCACGGATCGATACGGATTCGAACAGAGAGTCCTTCTGTGTCCCCGAGGACCAGTCTAGAGCGTCCAGCTGGGGGCGAGCCCTGAGCCAGGCAGCTTATGCTGGAATCACAGATACAGAGAGGATAATCAGACACAATTGGACACTCGGTATGATGGCCATCACTATTAAAGCAATAATTCACTTACAAATGAAGATCAGTTACCATTGCAAATGCTGTTCCTATTGATGTGCCAAATATGCCTGCTGCTGTTGTTCATGCTCTTCAAAGTGACATCTGGAGGACCAAATAAATAAGTAACTGTTTATATAATTTATATAACATGATAGTCAATTAAAGTAATAAGTTATATTCTTACAAATATATTTTTTAGTCTGAAATGTTTTTGAATCAATGTAAACATAAATAAGATTTCTATGGAAGCTTGTTTCCACCACGGAATAAAAATAATAAAACAATTGTGACGTCTGAGTTCAGAAGCTTTTTCATAAAGTCTGAATTTTGAGATGTAAATTAGCAAAAAATTAGATAGAAAGTAACAAAGGTAATTGCAACTCTCCTAATTCTGAGTTTGTTACAATTCAGACTTTTTTTTTGTAATTCTGAGAAGTCCGAATTTTGAGATATAAATTAGCCAAAAATTAGATAGAAAGTAAAATGTAAAAAAGTTAATTGCAACCTTTTATCTCGCAGTTCTGAGTTTGTTACAGTTTAGGCTAATTTAGAAAAGTCTATATTTTAAGATATAAATTGACAAAAATTGAGAATTTTCTCTCACAATTCTGAGTTTATATTTAGATTTTTTTCGTAATTCTGTGAAAACAAGTCTGAATTTGGACATGAATTAGCAAAAATTAAGGTAAAAAAAAAGTGAAATAAAAAAATGTAACTGCAACTCTTTATCTTGCAATTCTGAGTTTATATCTTACAATTCTGACTTTTTTTTTCATAATTTTAAGTAAAAAGTCTGAATTTTGAGATGTAAATGATAAAAAAAATTGAGATGGAAAGTAATATAAAGAAGGTAATTGTGACTTTTTAGTCTCCCAAATCTGAGTTCTCTATGTTGCAATTCAGACTTTTTTTTCATAAAGAAGAAAAAAAAAAAAAGGTTAATTGCAACTTTTTATCTCGCAATTCTGAGTTTGTTACAATTCTGACTTTTTTCATATTTCTAAGAGAAAAGTCTGAATTTTAAGATATAAATTAGCAAAAACTAAGATAGAAAGTAAAAAAAAAATTAATTTAATTTTAACTTTTTATCTCGCAATTCTGAATTTATATTCAGACTTTTTCAATAATTCTGTGAAAAATCTGAATTTTGACATAAAAAAACGTAACTGTTCAGACTTTTTTATAATTCAAAAAAAAAAATTGGAGATATAAATATTTTTATTTTTTATTTTAAATTGACTTTTATTGGACTTTTTTTTCTCAGAATTGTGAGATATACTGAGAATTGCAAGAAAAGTCAGAATTTTGAGATATAAACTTGCAATTACAGCTGAGATAAAAAATAAATAAATAAATAAAAATTGCGAGCTTGTTTCCACCACCAAATAGAAAATAAAAGTAATTACGACTTTTTATCTCGCAATTTTGATTTTTTTTCTTCTTCTCAGAATTGCATGAAAAAGTGAAATATAAACTTCAAATTCATTGTAAGGGAAAAAAGTCAGAATTGCGAGGGGGGAAAAAAATAAATCACAAGTTTCCATAAAAGAGAAAACTGGTGAAAAATGACTTTTATTGTGATGTGACCATGAAATGTGGACATGAGGTTGAGTAAAAAAAAAAATTTTTTTTTGACTATTCTTTTAAAATGGTTTAAACTAAATGTTAAAACACTGAACCTGCATATTAATATTTGAGGTTGGCCATTATTTGACCCTGATCATGATTACAGGTATCCCAGGATGCACCACTGCAGACATTTTTATCCTCGGCGTCCCATAATCCCAGACCAGGATGTTCCTATAAAAGATATCCAGCTGTGCACAATGATCGTACATTTATAAATGCAGCTCCTAATTAGTGATGGGTTGCCGTCTGCAGTAAAGATGCTGCTGTTAAGAGCAACAGAGTTTTCCCTTAAATTGATCACTTGAGGAAATCAGGCTCTACCCCCTTCCCCGTGCCATCCGCACCCCGTTGCCCCCCTGAATCCCACCCTTTCGCTTTCCGCCGGCATACAAGGCAATTACGGGCGGCGACATTGTGCGATGCCGCGTTCGGGTTGCAGCTGGACAGATATTTGAAACAAGTCAGTGTTTAATTAGGTTACACAGTCATTTCCTCCCCTGCAAATTAAAGCCCCAGAACCTCACACAATTAATCTGCGTCTGCAGGTCCTGTGCGGTTCCCCTGGAGAACCCGCTCCGGTTCTTCAGATCTGACCCTCTGGGCCCTCGCTGCCACGGGGAGAAAAGCAATTATAAAAACAGCCCTCACTCTAATCGGCACAAACTCTCGCACACGCACAGTTATTGATATTCCGGAAAAAAGGAAGTTAATTTAGCTCCTGACTTTTAATTGCTAAAACAGTTTTGTTATGTGTTACAATACCAAATACAACCTTGACAACATAATACTCCTGTGTATTTAGCAGCTGCTATTATGGTGATATACTGTAAACTTAGAGATATCCTGCCCAAATCACTTTGCACAAAACATTTTTGTGTGAGCCAAAAACAAAAATAGTAATTAAAAATGTCCTTCACATGTTAAACAGTCGTAGCCCCATTTCAAAACTCCCAAAGCAACCGTTTGCACCCCGGACACCGAAAGCTGTGACTGCCCATAAAAGATATAACCAAATCAGCAATGTTGTACATAGTAGCCTTAGTGTAATTAAATGGCACATCCTGAGTAATATTGTTTTGTGCATCAGCCTGTAATTAAACTGCATTTTTACTGCAATTTTAATTAGTGGTGTTTACAAAGGCAAGCATCACTATTACTTAGAGTCATGCTTGGTGATTTGAACAAAGTATTGCACTTCTGTGTGGTATATAATTTTTGTATGCGCGCACACACACACACACACACACACACACACACACCTTTAAACTGTGTAGCAACACCCTAGCAACTACAAAAAAAAAAAACATTCCAGCATTTACCTTACAATGACAGTTACCCTTGCAAATACCCACAAACTCCTAGCATTCATCCTTGAAACTGGATAGCAAACTCCTAGCATCCATATAGCAACTTCACAGCAACCACCCACAATATCCTAGTATCCACCTAGGAACTGCACAGCAACACCCTAGCAACCACCCACCCGCATTTTAAGTTCCACCTTAAGACTTCAGAGTGGTACCCTATCAACAACCCACATCATCCTAACATCCATCTATAGCAACTACATAACAACACCCTAGCAACCACCCACATCATTTTAACTTCCACCTTAAGACTTCAGAGTGGTACCCTAGCAACAACCCACCTCGTCCTAACATACATCTAGCAACTGCAAAACATCACCCTAGCAACCACCCACAACATTCTAGATTCCACCTTGAAACTGCATAGCAACACCCTAACAACCACCCACAACATTGTAGTGGTTACCTTTTACCTGCATAGTGACACCATAGCAACATCCCACATCATCCCAGCATCCATCTAGCAGCTGAATAGTAACACCTTAGGAACCACCTTTAACATCCTAGTAGTCACCCCTTGCAACGGCATAGTAACAACCTAACAACCACCCACAGCATCTTGGCATCTTCCCTGAAAATGCATTGCAACACCCAAGCAACCACTCACAAAATCTTAGCGTCCTCCTAACAACCACTAACAACACCCTAGTGTCCAACTAGGACCTGGAAAGCAACAAAAAAACCTTTAGGTTCCACCTAGTAGCTTAATAGCAACACTCTAACAAGTACACCCCATCACCTACCTAGTATCCACCTAGCAACTGCATTACAACAACCTAAAAACCACTCACAAAATTCTAGCATCAACCTAGCAACTGCATAGCAACACCCTAGAAACTACCTAAAACACCCTAGTTTAAATATAAAAGCTTACAGCAACAGCATAACAAGTACCAAAAACACTGTAGTATCCACCTAGCCTAGCAACTGCATTAAAACAACCTAGCAGCCACTCACAAAATTCTACCATCCTACTAGCACTTGCATAGCAACACCCTAGAAACTACCCAAAACACCCTAGTTTTAATAGCTTGATAGCAACACCCTGAAAAGTGCCAAAAACACCAGAGCATCCACCTAGCAACTACATTACACCCTAGCAACCACCCACAAAATTCTAGCATCCACCTAGCAACTGCATAGCAACACCCTAGAAACTACCAAAAAAAACCCACTTAGGTTCCACCTAGTAGCTTGATAGCAACATCCTAACAAAAACACTGGAGTATCCACCTAGCAAATGCATTACAGCAACCTAGCAGCCACTGACAAAATTTAGCATCCACCTAGCAACACCCTAAAAACTACCTAAAACACCCTAGTTTCAACCTAAAAGCTTGATAGTAAAAGCATAACAAGTACCAAAAACAACCTAATATCCACCTAGCAACTGAATTACAACACCCTAGCAACCACCCACCCAAAACATTCTAGCTTCCACATTATAGCTGCATAGCAACACCCCAGCAATAACCCACATCATCCTCGCATCCAAATAGCAACTGCATAGCAACATCCCAAACAACCACCCACAACATCTTGGCTTAAAAAAAAAGCATAGCAACACCCTAGCAACAAACCACATCATCCTAGCATCCACCTAGCAACTGCATAGCAACACCCTAGAAACTACCTAAAACACCCTAGTTTCAACCTAAAACCTTTATAGCAAAAGCGTAACAAGTACCAAAAACACCCTAGTATCCACCTAGCAACTGCATTACAACAACCTAGCAACTACTCACAAAATTCTAGCATCCTACTAGCACTTGCATAGCAACACCCTAGAAATGACCCAAACACCCTAGTTTTAATAGCTTGATAGCAACACCCTGAAAAGTACCAAAAACACCAGAGTACCCACCTAGCAACTACATTACACCCTAGCAACCACCCACAAAATTCTAGCATCCACATAGCAACTGCATAGCAACACCCTAGAAACTACCTAAAACACCCTAGTTTCAACCTAAAACCTTTATAGCAAAAGCGTAACAAGTACCAAAAACACCCTAGTATCCACCTAGCAAGTGTATTACAACACCCTAGCAACCACCTTACAGCTGCATAGCAACACCCCAGCAACAACCCACATCATCCTTGCATCCAAATAGCAACTGCATAGTAACATCTAAAACAACCACCCACAACATATTGGCATCTACCTTAAAAATGCAAAGCAACACCCTAGCAACAAACAACATCATTCTAGCATCCATCTAGCAACTGCATAGCAACACCCTAGCAACCACCCACAACACCCTAGTGCCCACCTAGTAGCTGGAGAGCAACACCCTAACAAGTACCAAAAAACTCCCTAGTATCCACCTAGAAACTGCATAGCAACAAACAAGCAACCACCCACACAATTCTAGCATCCACCTAGCAACATCCTGAATGCTACAGTGCTTGAATGTTTTGGGTAAGTACTTGTTAGGGTGTTGCTATCAAGCTACTAGGTGGACACTAGTGTGTTTTGGGCAGTTTCTTGGGTGTTGCTATGCAGCTGCAAGGTGGCTGCTAGGATGATGAGGGTGGTTGCTAAGGTGCTGCTATCCAGTTGGTAGATGGATACTGGGATGACGTGGGTTCTTGCTATGGTGTCACTATCCTGTTGAAAGGTGAATACTACAGTGTTATTGGTGGTTGTCAGGGTGTTACTATGTAGTTGCAAAGTGGATGCTAGGATAATGTGAGTTGTTGCTAGGGTGGATACTAGGGTGTTTTTGATACTTGTTACTGTGTTGCATGCTACTAGGTGGAAACTAGTGTGTTTTGGGTAGTTTCTAGGGTGTTGCTATGCAGTTGGAGGTGGATGCTAGGATGATGAGGGTGGTTGCTAAGGTGTTGCTATGCATTTGGTTAATGGATGCTGGGATGATGCTAGGATGTTGTTATGCAGTTGTAAGGTGGAAGCTAGAATGTTTTAGGTAGTTGAAGGTAGTATAGTGACACCCTAACAACAACCCACATCATCCTAGCAACCATTGTCATAGCATGACAAGCACCGCTTATAATTTCTTCCGCAAATCTAAAATGTAGTTAACTATGTTAGTACACAATATATGTAAAATACGTTTACTAGTGGATTTCATGCAGCAAGGCTTGATAAGGCGGTCAGCTGGGATGCTTTTCCTTTTTTTCTTAAACAAAGTTTTTGTGTGACAAAGTGGTACACAAGAAGAACACGGAAAGAGAACAAGGAAAAGCCATTTGACCACACGCCATGCCCGTGGCCCATTTCTGCAGATAATTTCCCCCAGAGTCAAATTTAATTGCTGCTTGAGTGCCCTCAATCTTTAAACATTCTCCATCATTCTCTGCGTCATTTATTTTTCAGGATGACAAAGGAAGGGCTAAAAAAAGGCACGCAAACAGAAAATACCTCCTCACCTTTAACGAGCGGACCGGCGTGACAGGTAACGACACATTTAAAGAGCCGTTTAAGAAGGCCTGTCCTCATTGCTTTTAGCACATTAAAAGCGAGCTTAGGGCAGCAGAAGGGGGATTTGCATTCTTCTCAGAAGCTGACTTTGCAAGTGTGTTTGTCTACAAAGCAGTTTCAAATGAAGCTATACATGATTCATGTTTGCTGCTTTCAAGTTGCTCCTCGCTCAAGAACAGGACTTCACATTACTGTAGGCTAATTATTTGAAGCTGACTTGGGCAGGAGAGACAGGTTGTCTGGGATGGAAAACATGGGAAAGTGGAGGGAATACTAAATACACAATACAGCAAAAAATGTTATATATATATATATATATATTTTTTTTTTTAACGTTTTCAAATAAGTGCTTTATGCCTTTATTGCAATCAAAATCCTGTGCAAATATGCTTATGATGCATTAAAAAACATCTTCAAATCAATTTATTCAGATCATATTGAAAAAGTATCTTTCAGAAATTACTTCATTTTAATTACTTACTTTTATTAACTTTTGATAGATTTTAATAACCCAGACTTTTGATCTTAAACTATGAAAATCCATCATAAAATAAAGTTTGAAGTTTATTAGTCTTACAATAAAAATAATAATATTATTATTACTACTAGTAATAAACTTTCATTAACATTTTGAAACTATTAGCATCCAAACAAAAAAAGGGACCCTTAAACACTTTACTTTGTGAGAAAATTATTTATACACATTTTTTTTATTATTATTTAATTTTAGTTGTACAAGGTCACATTGAAAAAGTATTCAAAATTACTTTTTAGTTACCTACTTTTATTAACTTTTAATAGATTTTGATGAAATGATGAAAATCCATCACAAGTTTTATTTGTGTTCAAGGAAAAAATACAATACTTATGAGAAAATTATTCATATATATAATTATTTTATTTTTTTAGTTGCATAAGGTCACACTGAAAATGTAAATTACTTTAATTACTTTTTATACTTTTTAAAGTTTATTAGCCTTATAATAATAAATAAATACATTTAATTAATTAATAATTATAATTTTTTTTATTTTTATATTATTATTATTATTTTAGTTGTACAAGGTCACATTGAAAAAGTATTCGAAATTACTTTTTAATTACCTACTTTTATTAACTTTTAATATATTTGAATAGTTTTACCCTTGTCCCAGACACAAACTTTTGATCTTAAACTATGAAAATAATAATAATAAAAATAATAATAAATAAATAAATAAAATAACATCTTTAACATCTTTAAACTATTAGTATTTAAACAACACACTTGTGAGAATATTATATATAATTTTTATTTATTTATTTATTTTTTTTTTAGTTGTATAAGGTCACATTGAAAATGTCTTGGAAATTACTTAATTTTAATTACTTACTTTTATTAATTTTTAATACATTTTAATAGTTCTTCCCTTGTCCCAGACCCAGACTTTTGATCATAAAATACACATTTTAAAGTTCACTGACTTAAGCTTTTCTTGCGTTTCCGGGTCTCCTGCATTTGCATGATTAAAAAAATAAATAAATAAATAAATAAATAAATAATAATAATAATAATAATAATAATAATAAAATACATCCCTGGATAGAAATTGTATTAAACAGTACAATGCAATAATAATAGATTGCATTGTATTTATCAATTTGTGCGTTTCACTCAACAGTCTTACATTTACTGAACAAACACTTGTCGAGTAAAGCTGACAAGACACTTTCGCTAAAGCATCAACAAGAGAGAAAACTGTAAAAGCTCATTTTTTAGGTGCTAAGAAAAAGTATCAGTGTAACATCATAACTTTTTTAAAGCTGTAATCTACGCAATCATCTCAGGGTAGCTTTGGGTCCACGCTAGACTACATCTGAATCACAGGTGCTACAGAAATCACACAATGGTTGGGGAATATCTGTCATTTGCCTCCATCAAAGCGCCCGAGTTTCACGGCATCACACTGGATGCTTGGATTTCGCTCATCACTTTGATTGTTTTCCTCGGACCACGTGGGATTTGAGCTGAAGTCGACTTTGAGACGCAGGAAACATCTGAGCGGCAAAACCTCACCCTCGCTGAGCGAATTAAAAATGTATCGGCGCCCCTCCTCCCTCCTGACTTCCGATCGCAAAATAATAATAATACATACATATCTATATGTTTGATAGTCACGAGAAGACTTTTCTTACTCGCTCATCAAGTGGAAAAATGCATCAGCGCCGTGTCCCGTCCTTGTTTTGATGTTCCGTCACCTTTGTTCTTGAGATGATGAGGTTAAGTTTTGGAGAGGAACTCTCCACGCTCTGCCTGCCTTCAGTCTTTCCATTTGTCTTTCATTTTGATTTTGTGACAGAGCGGTGCACCGAGGGCATTGTTAGGGTACGGGGGATTCTCAGACAGGAACTAAATATATTTTTTGTTTTCATAATTAATTTAAAGTTTCGATGCAAGTTTGTCATGAATAAAGGAGAAGAAACGGCAAAGCGATTCAGGGGTTTTTGAGAGCGAACACTCCAAAATGAAAGCTTTGTGGCTGAGGGGGGCTGAATAATTCATGCTTTGACAAGACAATGACATTATATTGTCCCACATTTCTTTTAAAGGAGCAAAACTGTATGCATGTGAAACAGCCTTAGCTCAATACATCTTTCAGTGGAGACAGAATCACGCAGAGGACTAAGGCCTGCTGCTTCTCTCGCAAAGCCACTACAACACGAGTCAAGGTCACCAAGTCAGAAGGATTGATTAAATTACATTCAAGAGCCAGACCATTAATCGTAAGCCCTTCCAGATGCATTGAATAATTGTAAGAAAGTGGATCTTGCTGTATCGCTACTGGACTCGCCACTTTCACTGGAGCAGACGAGAAATTGCTTTGTTTGTTTGGTATGAAAACGACTGTCTGAAGGTCTGCAGGTGCTGTAATATCAGAAATGGTTCTTTGCACATACAATACCAGTCAAAAGTTTGGACACACCCACTCATTTAATGTTTTTTAAAGAAGTCTCTTATGCTCATCAAGGCTGCATTTATTTGATCAAAAATACAGAAAAAATCTGTAATATTGCAAAATGTTATTATAATATAAAAAAATGTTTTTTTATTTTAATATACTTTACAATATAATTTATTCCTGTGATGCAAAGCTGAATTTTCATCAGCTGTTACTCCAGTCTTAAGTGTCACTTGATCCTTCAGAAATCATTCTAATATGCTGATTTATTATTAGAATTATTTTTTTTGCAACCTGAGATTCTTTTTTCAGGATTCTTTGATGAATAAGTTAAAAAGAACAGCATTTATTTAAAATATGAATCTTTTCTAACAATGTAAATCTATGCTATCACTTTTTATTAATTTAACACATCCTTGGTGAATAAAAGTATTAATTTCTTTAAGAAAAAAAATACTGACCCCAAACCTTTGAACAGTAGTGTATATTGTTAGAAAACCGTTCTATTTTAAATAAATGCTGTTCTTTTTTAACCTTTTATTGCTCAGAGAAATTTTTTTATACAGACTTTTAACAGAATAAATTTAACAGAAATGATTTTCAAATACGTTTCATCTGCATCAGGTACGTCTTTGCCGCGGGACGTTTCAAAAAAGTGATGGGGACAATATCGTCCATGGCAAAAAGTGGTGGGGACATGTTCCACCCGTAAATTACGCCTCTGGTTATACATTTATATGTTATTTAAATTATTACATTTTTTTTTTTTTTTTTATTGGAATGTGTACAAAATGTTTTAATTAACATTGTGAATCAGTTTTTATTTTCATTTTAGTTCAAGTTTTAGTAATTTTGTTTTTGTTTAGTAGTTTTGGTTTATTTTATGCCTATATATATTTTTCCTTTTTTTTTTTTTTTTTTCCATTTCTTTGTAATTATTTGTGAAATTTACTAGCAATTTCTGAGTGTATATAGATATTTAGAAATATAAATTTTATAAATTGTATGTAATTTAAAATATATATTGTAAAAAAGTAACAATTTTTTACAAATATATATTTTTTTAATGATCTCAAAATTTAGGTCTGTGTTACTCAGATATTTTAAAATAAATATAAACTAGATATAAACAAGTGTTATTGTAGTATCACTGAAACATGATTATAGTTGTTTTTATAAATATCGTGAATTGTTTTTATTTTTAGATTTTCCATTTTCATTGTAATATTAGTTACTTTTTTTGTAATTTTATTGTGCATTTTTCCCATTTTAGTAGTTTTTTTTTTAATTATTTATTTCACTTTTAATTATTTTAGTGCATCAAGTTAAATTAAAATTAAACTAAACATTACATTACATTCAATTAAAATAAGAAATGCTGCCTTGGCAACTAGCTATGAAGTTATATATTATAATTTAAAAGTTAGATATTATTTCAGTGCTAACTTCACTAACAGTGCCATTTTGATAACATTAGTTGATGTATTATATAAACAAACAACGAACAATACATTACACTATTTATTAATCTTTTTAGTAACGTTAGTGAAATACAGTTCAATGTTTTTTCATGTTAGTTCACAGTGCATATAATGACAAACAACTTGTGATTTTAATAATTAAAAGAAGTATTGTTCATTCTTAGTTCATGGTAACTGATGTAGTTAACTAATGTACCTTATTGTAAAGTGTTACAAAGTTAACGTTTATGTTACTTAATGGTTTTAGTAATCATTTTAGTTTTAGTTAACTAAAATATCCTTGATTTTGAGTACATTTCTGATTCTGATCATTTTCATGACTTTTTGTAAGTCAGCTAATCACATCTTACACTGCCAAAAACAAAACTAGTTTAAAACAAAACAAAAGTATTTTAGAAACATAAGGCTTGTTTCTAAAGTATATTTGTGACCCTGGTACTAAGTAAAAATCATGTTCCATGAAGATATTTTGTAAATTTCCTACCGCAAATATATCAAAACCTAATTTTGAAAAAGTAATATGCATTGCTAGACCTTCATTTGGACAAAAGCGATTTTCTCAATATTTTTTTTCACCTTCAGATAGATCAATGAAAAGCTTATTTGTTCAGCTTTCAGATGATGTATAAATCTCAAATTTTAAAAATGGACCCTTATGACTGGTTTTGTGGTTTACGGTCACATTTGTGCTCAAGTGTGCCATTGAGTGTGCAGTTGTTGCTAAGGCCGTGTTCAGTATGCACATCCCAGCAGTGAGGGGGGCATTCGTGCCCTGCGGACAGATTAACAAGTGATTGTACACGAGGGAATAACACAAGGACACCAGACCGGCAACTTTGACTCAGCAGTGACAAGAGCTCAGCGGTGTCAAACACCCATCAGCCACGCGGCCGCACTTTGATTTAAGACTGTAGCTGTAAGCGAGACGGGACGGGTGTGTTTGTGTGATGGGGTTAGCAGACTTTCACATGATAAAGCATGAAGGTGAGGCAGGAGGACGCCTGGAAGCCCCTGAACGTCCCCCCCATCACGTCTTTACCTCTGTTTGTTAAGAGTTTTAAGCAAAAGTCCCAGTGGCTGTAAACTCCAGACCCGTCAGGAAGAGACCCCGAGACCCTGCGGATGCAGAAAAACCACAACGCATCTTTAATGCAAATACCAAATGTCAAAGCCTGGCATTTGACAAAGAGTTTCAAACATAATAGGAAAGCACACATTTTGTTCTAAAGTTCAATGCAACATAAACAGAACTCAAATGCACATTATAAAACGCATAGTTCTCTAAATTACGATTCGATGAGAAGTCAGGAAAAACATACAGCTGGAAAACTATCCTTGTTAATCTCTAACTCTTATATGGGTCAAAACATTAATCTTTTACTATATGTGTCCCTGGACTTCAAAACCAGTTATAAGTAGCACAGTATATTTGTAACAATAGCCACCAATACATTGCATGGGTCAAAATTTTTGTTTTTTCTTTTATGCCAAAAATCATTAGGATATTAAGTATAGATCATGTTCCATGTAGTTATTTTGTAATTTTCCTACTGTAAATATATCAAAACCTAATCTATGATTAGTAATATACATTGCTATAACTTTATTTGGACAACTTTTAAGGCAATTTTCTCAATATTTAGATTTTTTTGCACCCTCAGATATGCAAACAGTTGTGTCTTGGTTTTGTGGTCCAGGGTCACATATTTATCTTTTCAAGTCATATTACAGAGGTTTCTCAATTGAAATGCCTTTATTTCACACACACACACACACACACACACACACATACTGATATAAAGTTATACAACATAATTTAAAAAAATAAAATAAAATAAATAAAAATAAAAAATCAGGTATAGAAATCGTAGAAAATAGAAAGCATTACTTGGTTAAGTTAGTAACTTAACTAAATAAATGTTGCAAAAACAGAAAAGAAATGAAAAAAAAAAAAAAGATTAAAGGGATATAAATACTAGAAAACTTAAGCAATAAATAAATAGATAAGCCAAAAACACTGGAATAGAAATGGATAAATGAGAGAAGAAAAAAAAAAGATGTCAATGTACAGTAAACGGTTTTCGCATAGTGCATCAACAAATGTGCTGGAAAGATGCCAAACTGCATCTGAGGCTGCATTTCTGCAAAGCTTTGCCATATTGACACCAAATTTTTTTTATGTTGCTTAAAAAAAAAACAAAAAAAAAACACACTGACCACATCACATCAGTGCCACCTATTGGTCAAGAGTAGTAAACCATTCATTTTTCATCAATGAAATTTCCAAAAATGACAATATTTTTTGATTGCATTAGCTTATTATAATGAACTGGTCTCAAAATATTCCTTAGGTCAGGCTGACAACATAGATACCAATTACTGGTATACTGAACTTCCTCTCCACCATTTTGATTAATGTTGAAAACCGACTTTTTTAAACTCCTCCTCAACAGTTGGTCCGATTTTCACCAAAATCAAATCAGATCATCAATAAAAAGTTACGGATTTTGTGTTGATAGACAAAACTGTTTTTGTATAGCGCCACTACAAATTTGAGGCGTGATGTGAAAATGACTCTGAAGCTATATCTTTGCAAAGCTTTGACATATTGACACAAACTTTGTGACAGCCATTGTCACCTCACACAGAACACACCACATATATTTGATAACAGCGCCACCTACTGGTCAAAAGTGATAAGCCACTTAATCATACTATTAGTGCTTGTATTTATGATTTTTCAGCCATTTTCATTAAAATTATCTTAAAAATGGTTCTCTGTAAAGGTTTGGCGCATTGAGACCAAACTTGGTGTGTGTTTCGGCGCAGTGCCACCTAGTGGTCAGGAGATACAAAAATGGCTATTTTAAAGTATAACTTCTGAATGGTTCAGCCAAATCACAAAACTGGTCTCTTTAGATTTGGTGCATCATGCCGAGTCAAATAATACCTGATCGTCAGCCATTTTGGGCATCGGCCATTTTTAACTTTGTAGTAAAATGCTATATTTTACGAACGCATTGATGTATCGTTACGAAACTCGGTATGGATCATCAGCACGATGCCCTGAAGGAGCCTGACAAGTTTTGAGCCAGCGCCACCTAGTGGAAAAATCAAATATTCACATGCTTATAACTGTGGGTGTGGTTGACTTATTTTTACAGGAGTCACCTTTTTTTTAACCTTATGGTTTGTGCAGCGTTGCATTTTAGTGCTTAAAAAACATTTGCCAATATCTTAGAAACCGCTACTCTGATCGAAATGAAACCATCGTAGGAAATTCAAAAACATAGCATGCCAGCTAGACGTTAATGCCCAATTGCCAAAATTTTAATAGTAAGTGGCATAAAAATGCAGACAAAGTCAGCCATTTGTCATTTTCATATATAAAAATGTCTATAATTCCAAAACAAAATGAGATATTTTCACCAAATTTGACAAACATATGTATGGGTACACTAATGACAGACAAAATTTGGTGGGATTGTGCCTCCACATTTTTACCAATGCATTGGTGTACCATTAAAAAATTTAGTATGTACCATCGAAACCATGACCTGAAAGTGCTCAAAACGTTTTGAGACAGTGCCACCTCGTGGTCAAAAGCGATATCCAATTAAATCGTATTACTAGTGGTTGTTTGCATGATTTTTAGACTAAAACCACCTTAAAATGGCTTTAATTACTTTGCTGCTGGTCTGATGCTTCCCTTGCCTAATGCTCGTCTCCGTAATTGCTGCTTGCAGCTAAATTTCTACTTGTTCTTATTCTGTTGTTTTAATTAGAAATTTTAAAAAGCGTACATTTTTTTAATAAATTCGACATAGTTGTCAAAAATGTCATTAAAAATGTAAAAACAAAATTCCCCTTTAAATCACTTTAAGGAGTCAAATATCACCTCGTAATGGGGTGATCCTAAAAGGAAAAGTAAGCGTTTGTACCTTATTTACCCCTAAAAGACGCATATTAGTACCTTTCTAAAAGCGTACCACCCCAGTGACAGATTGTGTACCTTTTTTCTGAGAGTGTGGCTCTTTCTCAGTCAGTAACATTGGATTTGAGATGTCATGGCTGTGTTGTATCAAACACACACGCTCGCTGCCCGCCAGTGTCCCCCTGCTAAGCTCATTCTAGTCTAATTAATTTGCTCTTATTAGCTAAATATGCTTTTGAAGGGCCAGTCTCTGTGTTGTGACACTATTTGCCCAGTGGAGCTCCTGTAATAAAGTGTACAAATTCACCAGATAATTGTGCGCTGATACTGGTGGTGCCCCTCAAGTGTGTACACTTGAACCTACGGCGCTTCAGGCCCTGTGTGTGTGTGTGTGTGTGTGTGTATGATGGGGGTTGGTCGGACTGCATTATTCATCTCCACTGCTGAGTTTGAGGGTGGCGTTGGGGGAACGGCGTCCCTCCCCGACTGCGTCTGAGCTCAAGGAGAGGCAGAAAATTAACAGGCCAGACCTGTTCACATGAACTAATAGCTCAAAGCCACTCTCAAAGACAGATAAATAGATATTTAAATTGCATTTACTTTGGAAATTCAACTGAGATAGTTTTCATTAGACATGTAATCACCGGCTGAATGCAAACGGAGGGATGTGGCCTTGCTTAAGATGGAAGAAATAAAAAGCTGATTCGTACTTTGCTCTTAAGACTAATGACATGTTCCTGCCATACTGATGTTACTATTAAAATGATAATTTAAGGTGACAGGTTTAAGTAATAATCAAATCTGCATTCACATATATAAAACGAAGGCTGTCAGTTAGGAAAAGAATACAGCAGATAAAGATGGAAAAATATATCCTTATTAACCTGAAATACTTATATGGGTCAAGACACTCATCTTTTCCTATATTTGTCTTTTCAATTCATATTTCAGAAGTTCCTCGCTTAAAGTGTCTTTGACTCATTTTTATGTTTTTGTATCTATTTAAAGGGATAGAAATGTTAGAAAACAAGCATTTTTTTTTTATTAAAAACTAAAATGAGTGAAAAAAAATGTTGAAAAAATATGCAACACAATTTTAATTTTGATATTAAGTTTTAAAAGTTTAAATTAATTGTAAAATCTTTTTTCCAGGTATACTTAACTAACTAAATGTTGCACAAAATATGGAACAAATTTAAATGAATATAAAACTTAAGCATTAAATAAATAAATAAAGCAAAAAAAAAAAAAAAAAAAAAAAATAGAAATGGAATAGAAATTAATAAAAGTGATAAAAAAAGAATAAAAAAATGATAAAAGGGACATAAATATTAGTAAACTACATAAATATTGCCAAAATGTGGAATAGAAATAGATAAAAACAGATATAAACAGTAGAAAACTTAAGCATTAACAAACAAACAAACTAATAAACAAACAAAAAACAAATAAATGTTGCAACCATTATGGAATAGAAATGAAAAAAAAAAAAAGGAAATAAAAAAGCATTAAATGAGCAATAAATGAAAAAATAAAAATAAAAATAATAATAATAATAATAATAATAATAATAAAATATATATATATATATATATATATATATATATATATATATATATATAATTACATATCACAAAAATGTGGAATAGAAATGGATAAAAGAGATAAATAGTACAAAACAAACAAACAAATAAACAAATGTTGTATGGAATAGAAATGAAAAATTATAAAAAGGGATATAAATATCAGAAAACCTAAGCAATAAATAAAAAATAAATATATAAATAAATAAATATTGCAAAAATGTGGAATAGAAATGGATAAAAGAGATAAAAAGAGATAAACAGTAGAAAACGTGAACATAAAACAAACAAATAAACGTTGCAAAAATGAATACAATTTTTTAAAATGGAAAATGTGGAACAGAAATAGATTTTCTGCTGTTTATATCTTTTTTTAAATCTATTTCTATTCCACATTTATGTATGTTTGTTTAATATTTATGTTTTCTACTGTTTATATCTCTATTTATCTCTTTTATCCATTTCTATTCCACATTTTTGCTGCATTTATTTAATATTTGTTATATATATATATATATATATATATATCCATCCTACTGTTTATATCTCTTTTTATCTAAGCATAAACTAAAATAAACAAATGCTGCACAAATTATGGAATAGAAATGATAAAAAAAGGATATAAATATTAGAAAACAAATATTAAATAAATACAGCAAAAATAAAAGAGACATAACAGTAGGAAACAAATATAAAACAAACAAACAAAAATAAATAAATAAATGTTGCAAAAAAAATATGTAATCAAAATGCAAACAAAATGATAAAAAGGGACAGACATTAGAAACCCTAAGCATTCAATATATATACACATACAAAAATATTGCGAAAATGTGGAATAGAAATAGATAAAAAAAGGACACAAACAGTAGAAAATCTAAGCTTAATAAATAAATAAATAAATGTTGGAATTATGGAATAGAAATGAAAACGGCATATAAAAAAGGCATATAAATATTAGAAAACAAAAACTTTATAAATCAATAAAGCAAAAATGTGGAATAGAAATGAATAAAATAGATAAAAAGAGATATAAACAGTAGAAAACTTAACAGCATAAAACAAATAAATAAAAATAAATAAAAAAACGGATATGTTGTAAAAAAGTTCTGTCCATGTATTTTGATTAGCAAGAAATCAAAGCAATAAAAGAGAGACAAAACAGAAATGAATAGCAGAAAAAAAAATACAAATAAAATAAAATTATATATATATATATATATATATATATATATATATATATATATAATAAATAAATAAATAATACACAAACAGAAAGGTAGAAAAAGTTGTCAGTTGTGTTTGTTTGTCAAAAAACAGCAGGCGAAGCAAAACTCCTCACAATACAAGAGTAACAGCTCCCAATGGCCGAAGAAACAGAGAAACGGAACATCTCCCTCCTCCTTTGATTCGTCCCTAGCCGTTTTCCCGGATCGGTTTGCCCGCGCCGCTCGCGTCTGGCCCGCGTTTGGCCCACCCCGCGGGAGCTCGCACCGTCCGTCTGAAATTCAGCCGGAATAAAAATTTCATTGGCATTCCCCTTCATACTCCAATAAAAGAAGATACACGGACTTATCGGAGGTGGGGAGATTCCATCCGGCACAAAGCCTCGCCTGCTAGAATCATTCTTAGGGGCCGTAAAAAGTGTGCATGTCAAACGAGCCCCAGGGACGGCCCCTCAGCTGAGGTGATCTGCAGGTTTAGCAAAGCGAATTGACTGGACGCCGTCAGTTAATTAGGCATTTCAATACACCGTTTCTCATACAGGCTTTTCTAGGCGAGTGTGGGTACCTGAATATATTTCTTCTCTTTCCAGCTTTACGGCCGAGCTCTATATCAAAAGCTTTGCGCCGCCGAAAGACGGGGATGCTGTCTTTAACTGGGATTGACAGAGGCTCGCTCCTGAAACGCATCACCAGAATTGGAGAATAGGTAAATTTGTCAGGAGACAAAGGCCTGCCAGAGTTTGAGGCAATACGTGCTGTATATTTTTCAGATAATAAGGCATTAAATAGATCTGAACAGCTCAAAGAGGGATCTGGACGGTTATTGCAGAAGCGCGCCAGGCAGAAATCCCTGACAATACCCTGTTCAGACAGTTTTACATTGTTTCAACATACATTTATCATCTTTCTACGTCCAAATGTGATCACTCAGTGCACTCTACAGAACATCATATATTACATTATTCCAGGAGGGCAAAGATTCCCGCGCCTGCTGAGAAATAGACCCCGCCACACGCTCTTTCTCTCTCTCTCTCGCCGTAAATGACGCCGCTGTCTTACTGCCTTCTGCCAATTTAAACTAACAGTCTATAAATCTCAACGGCTAGGCTACACATGCTGCTTTACCAAAGCTTTAACTCAAATAATACGTGTAACAACTACAGTTTTACATTTTCTGAAGGCTGCTTGCACATGCAAGACTGTTGTCAAGGTGTTGCTATGTGGCTGCAAAGATGTTTGGCATGGTTTTAGTGCACTGCTTTGTGGTTGCATAGTAATTTGAGTCTGAGAGCCTATCCACAGGACTCTAGAAACATCTACGGTACTTTGCAAGGGCATGGGAGTTTTGTTAAGTGTTGCTAAGATGTTCTAAGGGGAATTTACAAACAGGATGCATAGAAAATGCATGGAATTTTTCCATTTGCTAAAAATGGGAAGTCTGATCGCCTCTCTTTGACATGCACAAGTGTTGTGGGATAAGTTACTTCCTAAAAAGACTGGCGAACAAAAATAATAGTGATGTTATGTCATTGCGAATGCTACAAACTTGTTACAGAAGGTTCAAACGCTCACTGATGCTCCAAAAGGAAAAACCATGCATTAAGAAAACTTTCTGAATTTGAAGATCAGGGTAAATTTAACTTATTTTGTCTTCTGGGAAACATGTAACTAACTTCTGTAGCTTCTGAAGGGCAGTACTAAATGGAAAAAAAAAGATATTTAGGCAAAATAAGAAAAATGTACACATTTTCATTCTGTTCAAAAGTGTTCACCCCTGTCTCTTAATGCATTGCTTTTCCTTCTGGAGCATCAGTGAGCATTTGAGCCTTTTGTTATAGTTGCATATGAGTCCCTCGGGTTCAAATACACAAAAATGCTGGAAATTTTGGACCTGAAGGATTTTTCTGAAGAACATTACATAACTGAACATTACATAAAGCAGCTGAAATGGAGTGGTTGAAAAGTGTAGGGATTTGTGACTAAAAGGAAAGATATAAAAGATTGCGAAGACATTTTTTAACCCTTGTGCTGTTTTTTTAAAACTTTTATTTATTCTTACAATAGTAGCCTTGTGAACTTTTATTCCCTCAGAAATTCTGTGGTGTGTATTTATATTTTCTGGTTATCAACAGAAGGCATAAAAATACATTTAATTTATTTTTAAATTAATGAAAATTAAACTTTTTTTTTTTTTTGTGGCTAGTAAAGGGGATTTACTATTAAAATTAAAACATGAAAGAAATATTGTGTAATTATTTCTATTAAAAAGAAAGGTTTATTATTTTTTCAACAGTAGTAGTAGTAGTATTATGTACATTCTGAATACAAAAAAATATATTTCTATCATCTTCAAGTTAAACCGAACTTTTACTTTGACGGGTTGCCGTGAATACCTGTAACTGACGTTGGTTGTGGCTAGACTAGATACAGCTGTGGCCAAATGCGAATGAAGTGACTCTCAGAGCAGTTCTGGAGATGTTGTTTAAGTATTTACGTCCTCATTTATTGAGAGGCCAGATGCTGAAATCACCACGAGCGTCACGCATACGTCAGTATGTGTAGTAAACATAACCGCGTGTCTTCACCATTCATAAACACAGAGACACGCGGAACATCTAGGATTCATATTTAAATAAATTAAAGTCTTTTTGCGGCTTAATATTTACACATACTAGTCCATATTGCAATTGGATTTAATTTGATGACATACTTTTGATTCGTTCTTCCAAACTTTGACAAATTCCGTGACATTAAATAGAAAATTTATGACTGGATTCCTCGATTCCGCCTGCAAAATAATAGAGCCCTAATTACGGTTGAACCAATGATGTCACAGACTATTTTAACAATGTCCTTACTACCTTTTTGGGCCTTCTGAACTGTGACCGTCTATTAAGGGTCAGAAAGCTCTTGGATTTCCTCAAAAATATCTTCATTTGTGTTTTGGATGTCTTACAGGTTTGGAACAACATTTCCCTTCTGTTTACTTTATTCTTGGCTTGTCAGCAACAGCTAGCACTGGTGCAGCGTTTCAGCTCATGCTTGTGTTCCTTAACTGACAGCGACAGAGGCGTCCAGGACGAAACGAACAACAGAGCAGAGTGACGGAGGGAGGAAGTGGCCTCGACACAGCCCTGTTTGGTTCCATGTCACGGCTGTTTGACTCAGACAGAGGTGGATATGGTAATGTTTGTTGAGTCGGGTGGGTTTGTGTTTATTTATATCTTAACAAGCTGCGAGAGGGGGTACGAGCGCGTGTTGGCGTAACTTTTGGCAGCGGTGGTGTGAGATGGGGGTTGGCTGACAGGGCTTCCCGCTAGAGGCTTTCAGGTCTCTTTACACTGGCTTCTGAGGACTTTTCATGTTCTTATGGAAAATATCCCTTTGAAATCCCTGCGCTGCACATTTTAATCTCATTTGTGGGGGAGAGTGATGCTGAGACAGGCCTGGGGAGAGCGCGAGCGTTTCTCTAGCGCTCGCGCTCCCTCCTTTTTCTTAGCATAATTTCATTCGTCAGAAGAATCCCTAGGCTGACATCGCTGGAGTGATTTAATTGATTTTAATCATCCACCTGAGAGGGGGAATTTGCGCCCTCTGTCCTGGAAGATAATGCCGGCGTCTTGGAGGATATCTCACTCCTCGTTAATGCTCTGCCATCTCCCGTCACGTTATGAAAGGAAACTTTTGGAAATCACAGCTAGGCATTTGCATAACTAATTGCGCCGATGTGTGCTGTTTCCCCTCACGGTGGAGTCAAATCGCTTAATTTTTTAAATCTCTGTGTGGATGCAATTCAGAGTGAATTTGGATGAGCTTCATGTGGCAGCGTCAAAACATACTGTAGTGAGTTAACACTTTGTTTAGGCAGACGGAACCACTAGTCAGTACAGAACCAGTCAGAACCAGTCAGTCCTACTGGTTCTGTATGTTAACTACACCATTGTTGGGGCAAAAAGTATCTCCATTTGTTATGCTTGGCCTTATCGGTCAAATTACATGGGTCAGATTAAACTGTGTGAGATAGAATAAGTGTTTTTAAAATAATGTTAGTAGCTGTTTCACCATATAAAAAGAAACACAAATTTGTCAGAGTATGTTTGAGCATGAAATCGACTTGAATGGTGTTCTGATACAGCATTATTAGTCATTACACATTATAGTTCAGGTGATTGACTATTAGCTATTCTAGATGCCATTAACCCTGCAGATGCAGATTAACCCTTAAACATACCTTTGGGTCTTTAGCGACCCGGGATGTCATAAACCACCCTCTTCCTCCTTCATTTTTTTAAAATTCAGACATCAACCTTATTAGTATTCCTCAATCTGTTGATGATAAACAGTATAACAATAATACAAATTAAAAAGAATGCCTGTTTTTTTTTTGTTTTTTTTTTAATAAAAAGTGTATAGGGTCGCTAAAGCCCAGAGATGTGTACTAGTTTTCAGTGCAAAAATATATGTCTAATGACTCAATACATGCAATTCAACTTTATTCCTCGAGGTGGCACTGTATATTAGACAATAATAATTATATCTCCTTAAATGAATATGCTTTATTTTATTCTTCTGTAATTGTTCTTAAAATATCAAGAGAGATTTTTTACTATTGCAGCAGTTTTTGCTGGATATATAGGTTTGGGTCGCTAAAGATATAAATATATAATAGTGATTGGTGAAACATTCATGAATTTAATGGTTAAATATAAAATGCATTAATACTCCTGGATGCCACTGGTTTATTTTACTTTGCAAAACAAATGAATAAAAAAATTACATTATACACAATATTATTATTATATATCTCACAATAATTATTATAAGATATATAAATAAAATAAAATCATCTTAAAATTGGAACACATTTATAACAGAGTTGTCAGATAATATAAATCACATTAATACTCCTGGTTACTGGTTTATTTTACTTTCCAAAACAAATTAATAAAATAAAATAAAATAAAATAAAATAAAATAAAATAAAATAAAAACTGTCATTTCCTAAAATTAGAACAGATTTATAACAGATGTATCGGATTAAATAAAAATAATAATAGAATAAATAAATAAATAAATAAATACAATTAATTAATCAATCAATCAATCAATCAATCAATCAATCAATCAATCAATCATCTCCTTAAAATTAGAACACATTTATAATAGAGGTATCAGATTAAATATAAATCACATAAATACTCCTATTTTATTTTATTTTATTTTACTTTATTTCTAAGTAAAATAAAAGTAAAAGTTTTTTATATTTAATCTGATACCTCTGTTATAAACGTGTTCTAATTTTAAGGAGATGATTGATTAATTAATTTATTGTATTTATTTATTTATTTATTATTCTATTATTATTTTTATTTAATCTGATATATCTGTTATAAATCTGTTTAAAATAATAAAATAAAATAAAATAAAATAAACTGTCATCTCCTAAAAATTACAACATTTAAAAGTTTTACTTAAAGCTAATTTAATGAATATCATTGCATTACTATGATAAACATTGTAAGATGATATTACAAATAATGTTTTTATAAGTCAAGTTTTCGTTCTTATTTGAACTGACTTGAAGCACCAACATCATAATTACTGCCATCTCACCTATTCACCTGTGAGACAATTGCTCTCATTCTCTGTCTCTCTGTAGATTTGGTCAGACAGTATCATGCCCCCGTAATGAGCAGACGTCTGGTAAAGTCTGGTGTCTATCAAAGCCACTGATAATAACTAATGCATAGAATTGATTTGAAAGTTCACCACGGATCCGCAAATTCCCCTGTGCTGATACTCAGCTCACATGCTTTCACACTGACGCTGATGAGACCTTCCCTTTCTCAGAGAGTTTTCACCCTCCTTCTTTTCAGTCCAGGAAAGAGCAATGAAAGGTATAGATGTGTAGTATTAAGGGACTAAAATCAATAAAATGCTAGGTTTGTACTTTATATATTTAATCATTGATGAATGATTGAAACCTGTCAAGAACATGTCCAGGTCATATTTCACCTCAAAGTAAAATAAAGAATTTTGGAAATAAAGTGTTTTTAATGGCAGTATTACAGTACTGAATTTTGTTTGACTGTACTACATAAATAAGAATGTATTTAACTTAGATTTAACATTATTATTATTATTACATTTTTTTTTGGTTTTGTTTTACTTTTTCATTTAAAGATGAAATGTGATTTTGACACGTGAGACTCAGATGGTAATTGGTGCCTAAATACAACCTAAAAAATGTGGTTTATGATTTACTTTGAAACAATTTCACTCAGAAATGGACAGTAAATTTTATAAATATTCTAAAAACAGTGATACAATGAATTAAACCAAAGCAGTTTTGAAGTAGAAAAACTCAGTGTTTTTTTAATAAAAAGTACTTCAAGTAGAAAGTAGAAAAACATTTTTTTTAATATATAAAAAGTACTTCAATAACAATAATAATAAATTAGTAGTAGTATTTTTACTATTCTAAATTATAAGAATCTATTTAACTCAAATATAACTTTATCATTATTATTATTATTATTATTATTATTTTAATTTAAATTTTTGTGAGAATCGTGTGAGAAACTTTTTTATTTTTATTTTTTTTGCAAAAGTACTCCAATAATAAGAATGTATTTATGTATGTTTTATTTATTTATTTATTTATTTATTTATTATTATTATTATTATTATTATTTATTTATTTTTTTTTTTACACAGAGCAATTAATAATTGGAAGCTAAAATTACTAAGACTGAAAAATATAGTTTGATATTTATTTGAAATAGTTTAGGTAACAATTGATGCATGAACAACTTTCCCTTTGCAACCAAAATGGTCTATTTTTAGCACAAAAAAACCCTAAGATTCTCTTTCAAACGAGTGTAAATGTTTGGCCTAAAACGTCTCTTTTCAGTTTAATGATTTGCCCCTATTTGCAAGAGCCATCTTATGAGCTTAGAAAGTTATTAATAATTTCTCAATGATTCCAATACATATAATTAAAGATGAAGTTTGTTTACATTCATACATTATAAATGTGTTTTAGCTACTGTAAATCCTATATTGGTCTGCAGCATTAAGGATACGATATAAATGAATGCTTAAACCAAATATAAATATTTTTCAGACAAATAATTATTCACATTCGAGATAAAAAATGCACAGCCGCATTCAAATCGAATAATCAAACGAGAGATTTGAGGTGGAAATCAGTGGTTTTCACCTCTCATATCAGCCATGCGCACATGCCTCAATAAACACTAAAATTATTCTGGTGTTCCTGATCGCTTAAGGGTGAATGTTCACGAAATGACGTGTTCCTCAGAAAGTTTCAATTTCCTTTTTCGTCTCCCTTTAGAGTTCCACTGCAATTTGTTTTATAAAGAAATCTGGAGGAAAAGCAAATGGAATGCAAAACCAAGCTGTAACAAGCCATTAGTTTGAAAATGGGATGGTGAATATTATAGTACACAAGAATAGCAAAACACGCTAGGAAAAAAAAACTGCCTGGGGAAGGAATTTAAATATGTAGTTTACTAATATTTAATTTATTGGCTTCGCAAGGGAACGGAGCATTTAGCAGCCGCATTTTTAGATCAGAAACAGAAAAATACACTGATTAATGTTTCCTCAGACTGACCACAAAGTACTCCGAATGCTCTAACGCCAAATTCAACCACACTTTTCAGAGAAAATATGACACTTTTCTTAGCCGACACTCAAACTGACATCACAAATCTTTCTTCACCTCCATTCTGGTGCGCAACGCCCACTTTTTCATGTTTCATGCTGTTTAATGCAGACTTGAGCTTTGCTGTGATTTGGCGGAAAGCAACATTGAGTCTAAAAACCTCAATTGGATGCTCACCTGGGTTAAATTTACTTTCCTTCACATGTTCACCCCTCTATCTGTGGCTATATCCTCACTGTACGCCACGGCCCATGGTGCCCAGCTGTTTAACTGCCTTTGCTTTAGATCTATCAGATCCATCTATCTGGAGGAAACGTCTTAGAAACACTAACTTTGCATTATGCATCTGCACTGGGGAAAGAGTGGCCCTTTTGCCTGAAGATCTCTACCTCCCTCTCTCTCTCCCTCCTCATACTGGTCATCTTGCTTCACGCTGCTTCCCGTTAGACTAAATTAGCTTTGTAAATACTTTTTTTTATTCTCTGGTATGAAAATATGCTGCTGTGTGTTAGTCGCTGTGCTGAGTAAACAGCAAATGTTGCTTTGTTTTGATTTTCGAGTGCAATCTTAATTGCAAAAACACAATCAGCTGTTTGTAGGGAGGGTGTTTAATCTTTGAGTTTAATGATTTGAGGGAGTGCACGCCAGAAGAATCATTTTATTGCTTCCCAAAGGGCTTTTTCTTTCTCTTTTTTTTCCTTCTCTCCAACTCCTTTTCCAAGGTGGGAAGCAACATTATACTGCAATTTCTAAGGGGCAGTTAACACAGGATGAGTTGTTGTAATGCTATATATATATATATATATATATATATATATATATACACTGCATATACAGTTGAGGTCAAAAGTTCTTGTATACCTTGCAGAATCTGCAAAATGTTAATTATTTTAGCAAAAATGCATGTTATTTTTTTATTTAGTGCTGATCTGAAGAAGATATTTTACATGAAAGATGTTTACATAGAGTCCACAAGAGAAAATAATAGTTGAATTTATAAAAATGACCCTGTTCAAAAGTTTACATACACTTGATTCTTTCTACTGTGTTGTTACCTGAATGACCAACAGCTTTTTTTTTTTTTGTTTGTTTATTGATAGTTGTTCATAAGTCCCTTGTTTGCCCTGAACAGTTAAACTGCCTGCTGTTCTTCAGAAAAATCCTTTGGTTCTCACAAATTATTTGGTTTTTCAGCATTTTTGTGTAGTCCAACAATGACTGTATAATTTTGAGATCCATCTTTTCACACTGAGGACAACTGAGGGACTCATGTGCAACTTACAGAAGGTTCTTACGCTCACTAATGCTCCAGAAAGAAAAATGATGCATTAAGAGCAGAGGGTGAAAACTTTTGAACAGAATGAAGATGTGTACATTTTTCTTATTTTGCCTAAATATCTTTTTTTTTTTTTTCCCCATTTAGCACTGCCCTTCAGAAGCTACAGAAGATACTTACATGTTTTCCAGAAGACAAAATAAGTTAAACTTACCCTGATCTTCAAATTCAAAATGCATTGTTTTCCTTCTGAAGCATCAGTGAGCAGTTGAACCTTCTGTAATAGTTGCATATGAGTCCCTCAGTTGTCCTCAGTGTGAAAAGATGGATTTCAAAATCATAGAGTCATTGTTAGGAAGGGTTCAAATACACAAAAATGCTGAAAAACCAAAGATTTTGTGGGACTTGTAGGATTTTTCTGAAGAACAGTGGGCAGTTCAGGACAAACAAAGAACTCTTGAACAACTATCACTAAACAAAAACAAAAACAACAACAACAACAAAAATCATTTAAGTAACAAGTATTAAGAATCAAGTGTATGTAAACTTTTGAACAGGGTTATTTTTATAAACTGTAAACTAGTTTATAAACTATTATTTTCTCTTTTTGGCTATGTAAATGTCTTTTATGTGAAATATCTTAATCAGGTCAGTACTAAATAAAAAATTACATGCATTTTGTATGATCCCTCTTATTTTAGTCGAATAATTAACATTTTGTAGATTCTGCAAGGTGTATGTAAACTTTTGATCTCAACTAAAGCCAACAGTACAGATACAGAAAACATACAAATATTAATTCTGACAGGTGGTTTAGTTACAGATCTTGATTCTTTGTAAAATCTATCCCATCCTTCTACTGTTTCTCTACTTTTTTTTTTTTTTTTCTACAACTAGCTATATGCAGGACGGCGAACGGCTGAGATATGAACACCGTTTCATAAGGACTTCACCTGAGGACTGATGTGAATTTCTCATCCCAGCTGCAGGGGAAATGACATCAGCACACGGAGCGCCTGGGGAAAGAGGAGCGCTAGAGCTCAACGTGAGCATGTTTGAGTGAGAGCCACTCATCTACAACACTACAGCACTGCTGCTCTCAACACTCACACTGCTGGAGATGTTCTCTCTCTAGTGAAATATACTGTATAGCTCATTCCTGCAGGATATACTTACACCTTTTTCTTGACATGTTTGATTTTTACAGATAAAGAAAAGTCTAGGTGCCATTCATGTCTTTGAGCCATAAGAAAATTAATAAGACAGGGGCTGTTTCAGAATAACATACTATCATATTACTCATACTGTGAAGTTTCACTATGTAAATGAAATACCTGAAATATTACACCTGGAGAAATGTACAATATACAACAAAACATTGGATGAAATGTTGTTTCCTATAATTCAATGCATTCGTCTTGACTTTCTGTTTCCAGTACATCAAATGAACCAGAATTAATTGCAGCAACAATTGTTGACAACACTGTTTCAACTATCTTATCAAAGTGACAAAAACTTTTAAATAAATGATACAAAAGATGGAAAAAGACAAATATAAATGTTTATGTCAGTGTTGTTATTGCTAACTAAAATGCATTCAAATAAAACTAAAATAAAATTAAATATAAATATTAGATAAAAAACTTAAACTTAACTAAAAAGTAAAAGAACATTTAAAATAAAAAAAAAACTAAAATAAGAATTTACTTAAAAATTAGAAGACTTATAGTTAATACTAAAACAAACTAATAAGCAATAATAAAAAAACGAAAAAAAAAAATTATGATATTATTTATTATATTAAAATTTAATTTTTAATATTTCATAGGTGCAGCAAAGTGAATGACAGCAACATTTCTCATTTTAATTGTTTAACTTGAAGTACTAAAATAACGAAAGTACAATTTAAATACACACACATACATTATATATATATATATATATATATATATATATATATATATATATATATATATACACACACACACACACACACTAATTATTAACTAAAATTAAAATGGAAAGATTAAAAAAAAATATAGTATCTCAATGATACTACAATAACATTGTGATAAAAGCATATACTAAAATAAAAAAAATTATATAGACATATATATGAAAAGTATACCATACTTTAAAATGACAAAAATACACAGAACTAAAATTAAAATAATAATAATAAAAAATATCTAAATATCACAATGATACTAAAATAACATAAAATAATAAATAAAATAAATAATTAATATTCAAATGAAACCTGAAAATATAAAAATAAAACAAATTCAAACTATTAATAATTACTAACATTGATACATAGCATATAAATAATACTAAATAAAAAATATATATATATTCTAAAATCAACTGTTTATTTATTTTAAGTCTATTGTATATCCTTATTGTGCTTTGCAACATGCTAGTGATAAACTTCACTAAAAACAGTTGAGAGTTCATGTGAAAACTATAGATGTCTATGCAGAGTTATGCACTGCATTCTCAATGTTTCCACAAGAGGCACTATAATGTACATTTGCATAACATGTCATCTTCTGTGACCAGTTTTCCCTTTCAGTTCAACAGCTGTCTTGAAGAGAATCTTGCTTAAGTTAAAACTGACAGAATGTATAGTCAACACATCCAACTAAATGCACATGCTTTAAATGCAAAGCAAATTTGCGTTGGCATACAAGCTTGAAGGCCTTTGAAACCAACTGCCTACATGTATGTGAAACCCCAGCTCACTAGAATTCAGAGCTGAGCTATTATCTTCTATACCACGTTTTTACGGTCGAACATACCACTAGTCCTCCCAATCCCAAAACCTCCTCACCGAGCAAAAATCCCACAAGCATGTTAAACTGCGCAGCGCCTAGGCCTTGTTTAATTCAGCGAATTCAAATTCTGATCACTCTCGCCGTCTCCCCTATACAGCTACTTCTACAGAGCTTCATTAATCTTTGTTGAATACAATGACATACATCTTTAATGTGCTTGCTGTCAAGTCGCATTTCAGTTAGAGTGCAGCAAAGTGAATGACAGCAAGCAATATTAATAAATTTAACATGGACTGTATAAATTTTTAACAGAACAAGAATGGGAGGCCGGGCTCATCTGGCCCTCCCCTCCCTCCCTCTGTGTTTTCAAACCGGCGGATTTTACGGCGAACGGGACGGGCGCGTTCCCCTCAAAGTTGAGGCCCTCAGTATAAATAGATTTACATGTCATTAATAAGTAAATTAGGAAAACGCCTTTCAAGTGAAGACAAGTACATAAGCATAATCTCCATATTAAAGGAGTATCCTTTGAAAAGCCACAGAGGAATTTGAGGAGTCAGGCGATATGTCATGCCGCTCTCGTCTGCTTTCTCTACACCTTTAATTACGGAGGAGTTTGATTATGGATCCAGCGTCTCTCCACCGCCGAGGTGCCAGGAAACGAGCTGCATGCAGAGCCACCTATGATCATTCCTGGTTTTCCGAGCTGAATTAGTGACAGCTCTCGTCGTGCTCGTTCCTTACCGCCGTAATAATATTAAAATATTAAGATTAATTCCATCAAAGCTCACTCAGAGAGAGAGAGAGAAAAAAAAAGAACGAATCCAAAAATGACGATTAAGGATGCTATTTCAAATTAAAAAAAATTACTGCTGTGATTTTTGGCTTTCGCTCCAGGTCCCAGCAGAGATAATTTGCTGTACGTTTAAACCCGATGAGAACCCGGTCTGTCTGTGTTAAATAAGAAAGTTACGCTTGATATGAGACATGTTTTCGCAGTAGCTTTAGCGATTATAGGAAATCATATGCAAAGCCGGAGTCCTGATCCGAAGTTAATTTATAATTGTGTAGAAGTTATTAATTAGCCGACGTGTTATTAGAAGAGCGTGCACTACAAAGGATTATTTTACGCACAACAACGCGGGATGGAAGCACTTCCGTAGTCCCTTTTTTCTCTCCTGTTCTCCCAGGATGTTTATTTATTTGGATGAAACCTTTCAAGAGGAACACAAGTTTGAACCCCTGCCAGGATAGGTGTTCGTTCAAAGCCGCCGCACGCTTCCAAGGTTACGACTGTTGTTTTTATAAAAGGAGGCCGCTCGTCATACGGACGCGTGTGTTTTAAAAACCCAAAAACGCAGGCGTGTAATCCGTGTGACCCACATATCCGAAGCCTGTCTCACCCTCCAGTGAACGCCACATTGAAACACCCTGGAAATACCATATTGGATCCAATTTTCCGTCGCAGGCTGGCTGCCAAACTAATTAATTTAGTGTGGAATGGGCAGTTAGCTCGCACTGTGCCGACAGCAGAACACATAAATAAAGATCATGACGATAGCACGTATCCCGATGAGCAGATTGGACACATATGCACACTTACTGTCAATCAAAGTTACGTCCGTGATGGGCTGCCTGCCTCTCCGCAATATGGTGCAGTTAGCGGCGCATGCTGCGGAGGAAGCGGCAGATATTCAGCACCGGCGCGTCGCATTTGCCTGATGCACGCATGATGGCATCGCTAAAGAATATGGTGATGAATTAACGTCAGATGCTCAGTTGCTAAAAGCAGAAGCAGCATCGGGGGGAGCTTTGCAAGCTTCAAGCTTTTCCTAAAATGAGTGACACTTTTAAAAATGCAGGCTGCTACGCTACAAACAAACTAGCTGATATCTTGTTATATAACTATCAGTATGCAATTTTCACATGAATATTGATCTGACACAAAAATCTCAAAGTGACATCAACTGATGAATTTACACAAACGGCAACTAAAAACACTAGACGGCCATATTGGCAGCACTGTGTAAATAACACCACTGAAACGAAAGAAACTTGCATGTCTTGCAGATTTTTGCTGCTCATGTTTTGGCCTGTACTTATAGGTGGGACTGGGGAAAACATTTGAAGTACTATAGACTGCTTCTAACAAAAAAGGAAAAGAGTGCTAAAGACTGTGAGGAACAAAAGGCGTTTGTGGTTGGCCAAGCTGAATTTGGATTTCCCAGACAAGCATCTTGATAACATTCATGTTTGTTCTTACCATTTCCGGTTAGGTAGGTGAAATATTAGGTTAATATCTTAATGAATACTGCTGTACATATTTTTAGTTGCGCCCAAATATTGCACCCTTTCCTGCTTACAAAGTCCTTCTCTATATGATTTAGCAGCCTCCACACATTTTTTTCTGTGGTTTAGACCAACAAACAACGTATTTAGTAGTACATTAACTGTGCAATCAATGTTGTTGTTTACATCCGAGTATCACCAATATGGCTGCGCATCTGGGTAACTGACCAAACTGTGACATACACTACCAGTTAAGTTTTTGAACAGTAAGATTTTGAATGTTTTTTTTTTGTTTTTTTTTTAAAGAAGTCTCTTCTGCTCACCAAGCCAGCATTTATTTAATCCAAAGTACAGCAAAAAAGTAAAAAAAGGTAAATATTTTTTTCTATTTGAATATATTTTAAAATGTAATTTATTCCTGTGATCAAAGCTGAATTTCAGCATCATTACTTTAGTCTTCAGTGTCACATGATCCTTCAGAAATCATTCTAATTTGAAATCATTCTACGTTGATTTGCTGTTCATGAAACATATATTAGTATTATTATTATTATTAATAATAATAATATTTAAAGAAAAATCTGGATTCTTTGATAATAGAAAGATCCAAAGATCAGCATTTATTTGAAATAAAAAGCTTTTGTAAGATTATACACTACACCATTCAAAAGCTTGGAGTCAGTATGACTGATTGATTATTTTTTGGAAAAGAAATGATAGAAATTAATACTTTTATTTGGCAAGGATGCTTTAAATTGATCAAACGCGATGATAAAGACATTTATAACATTACAAAGATTTATATTTCAGATAAATGCTGTTCTTCTGAACTTTCTATTCATCAAAGACACCTGGAAAAAAAAACCTACTCCACTGATTTCAACATAAAAATAAATGTTTTTGAGCGGCAAATCAGAATATTAGAATGATTTCTGAAGGATCGTGTGACTAGAGTAACGATGCTAAAAAATCAGCTTTGAAATCACAGGAATAAATTACATTTTCAAAATATATTCAAATAGAAAAGTTATTTAAAGTAGTAAATATGTTTCAAAATTTTACTGTTTTTGCTGTACTTTGGATCAAATAAATGCAGGCTTGGTGAACAGAAGAGACTTCTTTAAAGAATATTATACACTTAAAAATAAAGGCGCTTTAAAAGGTTCTTTACAGCAATGCTATATTCACAAAGAACCATTCAGAGGACCATCTCTTTCTTACCTTTACTTTCGCAACAAAGAACCTTTTGTGAAACAGAAAGGTTCTTCAGATGTTAAAGGTTCTTTATGGAACCATTTAGACAAAAAAAAAGGCTATTCTATGGCATCGTAAAGAGTGTATTTAAAAACGTTTGACTGGTAGTGTAAGTGCGAATCCTCTATTTTTTTATTTCACTTTCAAAAACAAAAATACAGAAAACTTAACACTCAACAGAACACAAACTTAAACCCTCTATTTCAGAGTTAAAAACGTTGACGAACATAGCATTTAACTATATCTTCCGCTAAAGAATAAATGAGATATCTGTTCAGCGACTTTTTCCAAATAAACCAATTCACTAAAACAGATCAGAAAGTCTGCGAGACCTTCTAGGAAAGTAATGTGACATTCAAAAAAACTAAACAATAAATACCGTTTTGTGGCTCTTTAATACGTCGTCACAGATCGCTGTCACACCTCAGTTTAAGCGGCAGGAAAACCGATCATCTCATCTTCTTCAGTAACTAGTTAGTGCACAAAATGAATGAGTGAATAAACAAAAGAAAGTATTGTTTCAATTGCGGAAAAATGTCAATACACACCATTTTTCAAGTTCAAGTCCACCGACGTTGATCTATTGTTCTGCCTGGTTTGTTTGTCGGACAAAATGGCAGATTCTGCATTGTGATTGGTCAGATCGCCTGTCAATCAGACTCTCTGGGTCAATTGCTAGTCAATTTCGCAAACAACTATAAAGAAACAGCAAGTAACACATTGATTTAAATGCGACATTTTTAAGTAGAAAGACTGAAATAATATTTATTTATTTGTGTTTTTTTTTTTTGCAAAACATTCTCCAATAATCTTTGTTTCATTTTCAAATTGGAATAAAAACTATTTTGAAAACAGTTGAGGTACTGTCATGATAGTGAAAAAAATGTCACAAGAAACAAAATGTTCAGCATTTCCTTCTAAATCTTTGATGTACTGTACATTGATGTTTCTTTTAAACAACACTGCATTGCTCAAAATAGCAGTAATAGCCAAACACCAATCTTTACAGTTCAAATGTGCTAGTTTATCATAGAGTCAGTGTGGTTTTAAAAAGGTCTGAAGTTCGCTTTCGAATGGCTGATTCTGGTCAGTACACATATCTGTGTACTGTGGCTTAAATTATTGTGGAGTGGTCCGTGTACCAGAAAAACACTTTGGATATGCTCAAAAGGAGCCCCATCTCAAAGGAAGTGCATCCTCAAAGAAATGGAGTATATCTGAAATTCTTTTTAATGTCTGGATAGGCGGCAGAGTGAAGCCGCGGCCTACTGGTGACTCTACCATTAACGAATGGCCTAGATTCATACGACCCCGTCTCTCTCTCTCTCTCTCCCTTTCTCCTTCTCTCTCTATCTCACGTTAACTGATGCAACATATCTGCTTATTAGAGGTGCAAAACTATAAAACTACATACAACTATACAGTACATATCGGTCATTCATGTTGTTCACAACCTTTAAAAATACAGGAATTTAAAAAATTATTATTATTTTTTTTTTTTTTAATTTGAAGCTCAGGCACTTCAGATTATGCAGTGAGATGTAAATAAATAGCTGATAGATATAGATCTATGTTATTGTATCAAACTGGACAATGTTCTAGAGTGAAACAAACCAACTATTACCACAGAGAAACATTAAAATAAATAAATCAATCAATAAATAAAATACATGGCTAATGCTTACTGAAGTTGGTATTGTTGTTTTCCCTCCAAAGTGATGTCACCTCCTGGAACATGATGTCAGTAAGAAACTAGATAAAGGGATATCTTGAAAAGTGATATTGTGGATACAAATAAATAAATTATATATATATATATATATATATATATATATATATATATATAAATAAATAAATAAATAAATGACAAGAATGCATGTTTTGTTTGAAACATGTTTTGAAAAAGAAAAAGAAACATTTATTTATATCTCTTAAAGAAAAAAGTACTGTACAATAATAAATAAATAAAAATAAAGGAATAAAAAAATAAAACAATTAAAGATTTTCTAAACATGTAGAAACAATTTTGACTCATAAACTGATAATACATTTCAGAAATAATAATAAAAAAAACAATTAAATAAAACATGAAAAGAAAACATATTTTGTTTGAAACTTTTTTTGGGGGAAAAAGTACCTTACACTGGAAAAAAAAAAAAAAAAAAAAAAAAAAGGTAAAAAAAAACGCCTTAAATATTTCTTTATAAAGAAAAAATGAATACAAAATAAATAAAATAAATAAATGAACATGTAGAAACAATTCACTCAAATTGGTAATACATTACACAAATAATAACACTTACACTGAAAATTAAAATAACAAACAAACAAATAAATGTCTAGAAACAATTTTCACTCATAAATTGGTAGTAATTTTCACAAATAAAAATAAAAACATTGCCAAGAAAGCATGGTTTCAAAATGTTTCATTTTGTAAAAATGTAAAATAAATAAATAAATTAATTAATTAATAAAAATTCAGTCATAAATTGGTAGTGATTTTCACAAATAAATTACAAAATGCCAAGAAAGCATGTTTTGTTTGAAATATTTTGGAGAAAACAAACAAACAAAAACAAACAAACAAACAAACAAACAAACAAAAACAACAACCTTGAATATTTAAGAAAAAAAATAAGAAAGTACCCTACACTAAAAATAAATAAATAAATGTGTAGAAACAAATCACTCTTAAATTAGTAATAAAGGTCACATATAAATAGAAAATACGCAGCATGTTTAGATTGAAACATTTTGGGGAAAAAAGTAAAAAAAAAAAAAATCTTTATAAAGAAAAAAAATTAAACAAATAAATAAATATGTAGAAACAATTTTCACAATTAATAAAAAAAAGTAGAGAACCACTTTGAATTAAACGTGAAGTTTTAAAGCAGAAAGACTCTTCTTTGTTTTAATATTTCATACTACTTATATTACTTATACTACTTATATAACTGCAAATATTACATTTTTTCTAATGTATGATGAAGACTTGAATGTACTACATAGTAGGCATGACCTCTATAGCACACCATAAAATAACATGGGTCAGTGTTTGATCATTATCAGTGAAAATCTCCGCAGCTTGACAGTTTTAACCCTGTACACATCATCTGACATATCAGTCTACCCTATATGACATGAGTTTGACATATTGCCAAAGACTTACAAAGTCTACACTTCTAATTGCAGACAAAACTAGGACAGCAATCCAGCGCGTAGTTCACAGCCCTGGAGCCAAACGGCCCGCTCTCTGAAATGAGTTTCTGTTAGCATTAGCACAGAGCGCTAAACCCGTGACCTTTCGAGCCACAGCCAAGCGACTCCTCGTGTCCAAGTTCTCTCTTTTCCCTCCCTCCCATTAGCTGCTTTTGCTCTCCAGGCTACGGCAGTTTATCAGCCAGCCAGATAAAATTGGTATTGGGATAAAGCTCACAATCTCCTCGCGTAATCCTATTTTTCCAGCGCTACCATGTATAATGGGCTGATAGACTGGAACTCGCAATGAGGAAATCTGAACCTGACAAGAGGGAGACGCAGACAGGAAACGCCTCGCAGGCTTGTTTGAAGTCTTATTTTGAGGTGTCAGAAAATGATCCACGACACGAAGCTTCATAATGTGAAGAAAATTGTTTTTCACAGACGGAATGGAGTGCTTTTGGACGCTTACCAAAGCATTGTTTCAGATGAAATGTAATATTTACAGACCCCGCCCCCCTATAAAAGAAGAATGAATGAACAAAGTGATGAGATAAACATGAATAATCACCTTGGAATAACAATCATTCAATAAATTAGCGTTTTGGGGCTTTCCAGTTTAAAGCATGTTCAGTTGTATTTACTGCACAACAAAAATGCCATTTTCTTGTTGGGTATTTTGTCTTGTTTTCCTTATATTTCTTTAAAGATATGAATTTATTGTTACCTATAGGCTCAAGTTTATTTTTTTTACTCTAAATTATTGTTAAAGATGGATGGATTCATACAAAAAGAGAAAAGACAATAAATGTAAAAAATAATTGCCAATTGAGTAAGAAGAAATTAATAAAAAAAATGCATTTGCAAAGAATTGCCAAATGTGTAAGAATAATATATATATATATATATATATATTTATTTTTTTTTTTTAAACAAAATGTCTTATTTTTAAACTATTTTGCTGAAATTTATTTAAAAATGTATCAAAATTTAAAGTGAATTTTTATAATTAAAATAGAATTGCCAAATAAGTCAGACAAAAAAAAAAGAAATCATTATTTTTAAACTATTTTTTTCTTAAATTTAATTACATAAATTTAAAGTGAATTAATATTTAAATTAGAACTGCCAAATGAGTAAGAATAAAAATATTTTTAAAAACAAATTATTTTTAAACTGTTTTGCTCAAATTTATTTACATTTATTTAAAAATTAAATTTAAAGTGATTTTTTATGATTAAAATAGAACAGAATAAAACTGCTAATTAAGTAAAAAAATAAATTATTTTGCATACATTTTTTCATACACATTTAAAAAAGATTTTTAGAACTGTAAATAATTTCCAAAAGAGTAAGAATGAAAAAAATAAATAAATAAAAATATTTTCAAACAATTGTGCTTATATTTACAAAAATTTACATTTGAAACTGCAGAATGAGTAAGAAAATAATCATTAAAAAAATGCTAATTGAGTATTTCCAAACAGTTTTGTTTAAATCTATTTACATTTATTATTAAAACTTTTCAGTGAATTTCTAATATTAAAATAATTGCCAAATGAGTAGAAATAAAATAATGAAAAAATAAATGCTAATTAGAAAAAGAAAAGATCAAATAATTTTCAAACTATTTAGCTTAGATTTATTTAAAATTTATTTATAAAAAAAAATACATAATTTTTTATTATTAAAAATAGATTTGAATTATTTGAATTATAAAAAAATGAATTATTTTTAAACTATTTTGCTTAAATGTATTTAAATTTATTAATACAAAAATTCAGTGAATTTCTAATAATAAAATAATTGGCAAGTGAGTAAGAATAAAATAATATGAAAAAAAAAAGAATTATTTTCAAACTATTTTGTTTAAATGTATTTATAAAAAATGAAAGTGAATTTAAAAAGAATTGCCAAATGAGTAAAAATAAGAAAAAACTAATTATTTCAAACAATTTTGCTTAAATGTATTTACATTTATTATGTGAATTTATAATAATAAAAATTATTGCCAAATGAGTAAGAATAAAATAGTAAAGAATTAGAAAAAACTATTTAAAGTGATTTATATTGTTTGGGAAAGCAATGTTATGTTTCTAGAATATTTCTGAAAACAGGGCAAAAATGCTAATTAAGAAAAAGATTCTACATTGCGAGCATAAAATCTGCATGGAAAAAAATACCTATCTCAAGTCAACAGTAAATTTCATAGCAAACTTTGTATGGGTCAAAAATAGGGTTTTATTGAGTTCGGAGCCCATGGTCATTAGTCTCACTTTTCTGTCTGTTTCTGCAGTCTCAGGTGGCACATGTACCTCTTCGCCTCACCCATCTCTTAAAAACATGTCGGACCGTGCTCACGGAGGGATGGCAAAGGCATGTTTCACTGTCACCAAATCCCCTGTAAATAACCTCAACGGGAGCCAATGAATGTCACCGGGCCTCTCAAGAGATGACACAATAGCGGCGAGTCCCAATAAACTTCAGCCGAGCTTCTGAGGAGCCGGTGGGCCGCTCGGCGCTTTGGAAACGAGAGGAAATCATCGCTTTCGCTCCCCGTCCCGCCTCCCTCTGCAGATCAACATCTATTTAAAGATTTCTCACACTGCTTGAGTCATGACGAATGTTGTTTGGTAACAATACGACGTTCATTCATCATGAGATGATGAGGCATGAGAGCGAGAGCAGAGGTGCAGACGTGTCAGGTGCCTTTCTGCTCTCCGCTATTGTTTGGCTTTAATTCATGTCAGGCGGAGAGAAAAAACACTTTTAAGTTCCTTTATGCCAAATTAAGCACTTCTAAATAGGGCGTTCGGGGGGCCATTAGTTCCGTTAAGCACACCAGCAATCAAAGGTAGTTTTTGCTCTTTTGTCACTGATGGAGCAGGAATCCATAATGACACATAAATGTTGTGTCTTTATTCCATTCCTCTCATACCCAAAGTCTCATACGAGTAACGTTCCAGGAAAAGATAAATTATGTCAAGTGGGCTTAAACATAGTCATTAGTCATGTTAATATGCAGTGACATCATGCCATTATGATGGCAGGGGAAATGTGAAAAGCTCAGTTTCTGCAGTTCAGATCTTGACATCTGCGAATAATGGCGTATTACTTGCTGAATTTCCTGCGCGTTATGTGGAGTCGCATCCAAATGACAGTGAGACGTTTATCCATGTTCTACTCGATTTATTTAGTTTTTTCCACTTAAATGAATAGTTCACTTAAACATGAAAATCCAGTCATAAATTACTTTTCAAACCTGTATGACTTTCTTTCTTCTGTGAAATACAAAAGATGATTTTAAGAACGATGGGGTTCAAACAACATCGGGCACCATTGACTTTACTTACTGTAGTTTGTGCAGAAGACTCATTCAGGTTTGGAGCAACAAGAATCCTTTTAAAATTGTGCTACAGACATAAATGATACCTCCAATGGTGCAGTTTGTTGAAAAGAAGTGTTATTTGTTTTCAAACTGATACAATTTGAAATTTATTTTGGTAGATGTTAAAACAGATGAAAAACATACACTGGCTTACAATAAAGTTCTATGAACCAGAATATTATAGAGACTTGAAAGTTGTCTTTTTTTTTTTTTTTACTAACAAGCACCAAGCAACCATCAAGCAATTACCTAGCAACCACCAAGCAATCATCAAACAATCACAAGCAATCACCTACCATTACAATAAATCACATAGCAACCATAAGAAATCACCTAGCAACCACAATAAATCACCTAGAAACCATGAGCAATCACCTTGCTATTACCAAGCAATAACAAGCAATCACCTAGCAACCACAAGAAATCACCTAGAAACCATGAGCAATCACCTAGCAACCATGAGCAACCACTGAATAATCACCTAGCAACCACAAGAAATCACCTAGAAGCCATGAGCAATCACCTAGCAACCATGAGAAATCACCTAGCAAGAATGAACAATCACCTAGCAACCACCAAGCAATCACATGTAAACACCTAGCAACTATGAGCAATCACTTAACGCCCACGAAAAACCACTGAGCAATCACCTAGCAACCACGAGCAATCATAAGCAACCACAACAAATCACCTAGGCACCATAACAAATCATCTCGCAACCACAAAGCAAATCACAATTAAACACCTAGCAGCCACAAGCAATAACCTAGCAAGAAAGAGCAATCACCTAGCAACCACCAAACAATCACAAGTAAACACCTAGCAACTGAGCAACCATAAGATCTTACTTAGCAACTACAATAAATCACCTAGCAACCACTATACAATCACAAGTAAACAGCTAGCAACCATGACCAATCACCCAGCACCCACGATCAACCACTGAAAAAAAAAAATAAAAAATCACCTAGCAAGAATGAGCAATCACCTAGCAACTATCAAGTAATCACAAGCAAAAATCTAGCAACCATGAGCAATCACCTAGCAACTATCAAGTAATCACAAGCAAAAAACAAGCAACCACGAGATATCACCTAGAAAGAATGAGCAATCACCTAGCAACCACAAAGCAATCACAAGACCACACCTAGCAACCATGAGCAGTCACCTACCAACCACAAACAACCCACTGAGCAATCACCTAGCAACCACAAGGAAGACACGAATGAATCATATATTTTATTAATCCAGTGTGAATTTGTGTCTATTCACATCTTTGGATTGATTATGTAATCTACTCACACACAGAAAACCAGCATAAAATATGAGAAAAAAAAAAGAAAAACAAACAAACAAACAAACAAAAAAACTCACATACTGATATTGTGCGGATCATTTCAGCCTTAGGTGTGATCTCTATTTTGGGTTTTTGTAAACTTTATGCCAAAGCCTAAAACAATCCTAAGCGTACTTAAATGTTAACAGTGTTCTTTTGCTTCTAGCAAGCACTGGTATTTCCTTCAGGAAATGCAAATCTAGTTTTTACCCTATTATACCATGATTGCTGTTTCCTGTACGTCAAAATCCATTCCTGCAATGTGACTTTAACAGCTTAGCCGTAAAGAGAAATATCACCTCACCCAATTATTCCATGTGTGGCCGAAATACTATAAACTACACCTGCGCTGCTTTATAGAAAACCTGTTATGCGATACAGTGTCACAGCTCAAAGCCACACAATGAAGTTACTATGCTTTTACATACTTTTAAATTACCTCCAGATCCAAAGTTACTCCGTAGATTGAATTACTTACACATTTCCCCCAACTGATACAGTAATACAGCTGGGAGAGTTTCATACTGATTTTGGCTGCACCACTTCAATGTAGAAAATGGAACATTTTAGTCGGGGTAACCTATCCTCTTGAAGTTAGATGCTCGCCATTCGAACGATCAACTTTTCCTAGAACTAACTTTTGAAGCACACTCATAAAGGTCACGGAGAGAGAAGTTTAACTAGGTGCCATAATGTGGCGAGAGAATAAAAAATAATGAGTGAGATAAATTATCATTAGATGGGCAAGGCCTTGATTTATCGTGATATTCTACAAATTTTGAAGGTATTAAGAGTGCCCTAAAAGAGCACATTAACAAGTCACATAAAAAGGCGAATTAAAAATCCCGGCTCTTTATGCGAGCGAGGTGAAGAGTCGTGCGACAGATACAGTAAATCGTCCACGAACGATAGTGTTTAACTTTCTCTCTGATGATATGCCTCGATGGGCGGTTCCCGTTTAAGTTTTGCCGCACCGGGTCATTTTTGGAAGCTCATTAAAGACACTTGCTAACAGGACTCGTAAAATATGAACAGAAATTAGCGGCCGTAATTTGACAGAAGAACTAAGGCAACAATAATGATGGGAAATAAGGTGACAGAGACACGATAACGCTAATGCCTCCCTCCATTAGGGCTCCGCCAGAGCAAATGTCATTCATATTTTAGTGAGCGAACTCCGCTAATTGGCTCAAGCTCTAGTCTCCTGAATTAAATCTCCAGATTTCTTCCCTCACCTTTAAAGCTGAATCATTTGAATTCAAAAGAAAGCGCAAGTGACAGGGAATGAGTGTGGGAGAGGCGAGGATTGACGAGAGGGGGGGGGGTGAAAGAAACGGCTCTTTTTAATGAGATAAAAATCTTGCTTCTCCCCATTTCCCAGCTATAATTGCTGATTATGTTGTTATAGACTCTCAACTTCTCCGTCTTTCCTCTGGATCAGGATAATTCAGGGTGGCACGACAAGGCTTCAAAGGCAGCCGGGAGCTCGCCAAGGCTCATTTAGGCTCCCCTATGCCAGGCCACAGGTACAGGAGAAAGGTAAACACCGCTTGCTTATAGGTAATTACCCCCTCGGCCCAAACGGGTCTGATCAGCGCTAGCTGACCCCTCTCGTAATAACCCTTAAGGGCAAATTGTATTTCTTTTGACAGTTTAATTAGATATTCAGCAGTAGGGGCACAAAGCAAGCTAGGCCATGAATATTTAAATAGAGCGACACCAAAAGAGGGGGCAAAAAATCATGAAAGAAGCCTCAGCGTACTGAATGACAGACAAGGGGATATTAAGCAAGTGATTCTAATCAATAATCTCTTGATCTCCTACATATTAATACACTGCCTGCTGGTGTTAGGCTCATAACAAGAAGGGTAGCAGGGCAGGAGGAACGGGACGAAGACAAGCTGACAGTAGGAAGCGGAGACAGAAGTGCTGCTCTGCGGGGGCGCCGTCGTGGTCCCGAGCCCCCGGAGGGCACGCTAACCAACCAGAACAAGCCAACCCTCGGCCCTCTTCGATCTAATCCAATCTGCGAGATTGGCAGCTCTGGGCGTCTCCAGACTAGACCGTTATCTGATCAGACAATGCGGAGACATTTGCATGCAAATGAGGGACACGGACCACCCAGGGCCAATCAGGGCCGAGACAAGGTGGGCATCCACCAATCAGATCCCCCTGGGATCTCTGGACATGTCACTCACTTGTGGAGCGAACTTTACTATTTCCCGGTCAACAGGGGTCACAGGCGGCCGATAAGGGGATAAACACCGTCCAAGAGATGCACTGATCTATAAACATACATAATTTACCACAGCGAGGATTCCGGAGTCAAGATGCTCTCGTGTATTAAGAAGAGTGAAGGGAAGGAGAGATGATAGATTAATTACGGCTTAATCCACTGGAGTTGGTTTGCTCTGACGTACCGAGGGACGCAGCATCCGGTTCATTTATAAAACCCGTGGCAGTGGCACCTTATTAGAGCTGATGGGTCTCCACGCTGCTGCTGTGCGTTATAAGAGGCAGGACATGTTTTATGAATTAATGTTCCTCATGTTCGCCTACAGTTCTGTAGACATGCCAGGGTTTTTATAACCCCACTCGCAGCTTCACATCTGCGTAATGAGACGTGCGAGAGAAGACGACCGACTCTCCTGTTGAAATCCGGCTACTGTAGGAGAGGGGTCAGCGTCCCGTCCTCCTTGGGAACTGCTTCGTAAGACATAAGCGCACATACATATTCATACTGCAACTGCAAGGTCAACGGGCAGCGCTAATATTGCTGCATTCGTTTATAGCATGCGCCAGGAACTGACACTGAAACGCTAATGGAAATTGAGTCTGAGGATGTACTAGTTTGCAACCGTTGGGTGAATTTGAAATTAATTTAAGCTCGTTCCAAAACCTAGCAAGCATAATCTAAGATGGCACTGCATGTATCCTTTATGAAGAAGAGCACAATCCCAGAATGCATTGCATGAGCTACTGTAAGTATACAAAAATAAATCAGTATAAAAATACAAATGAATTCAATAAAAATTAATATAAACTATATATTAAATAAATCAATAACTGAAAGTATCAACAAAACTACATCAATTTAATATTTGTTATACTTCTGAAATGTTTTATATTTATAATAAATGTAAAATAAAACGTCAATAAATGAACATTTCTAGAACTATATCAAGTTAATAAAAAGCACTGCAAGTACTTCATCCTTTATGAAGAACAAATCTAGAATAGTAAGTATATATAAAAAAAATACATTCACACAATACTATTAAAATATTTAAACAATAATAAAATAATTATTTTTTTACAATAAAAAATTGTTTTTTACAATATTTTTACAATAATCATCTGAAAGCTGGATAAATAAGATTTCCATTAATGTATGGTTTGGTCAATATTTAGGACAATATTTGGCCAAGATACAACTATTTGAAAAAAATAAAAAATAAAATAAAATAAAAAATAAATAAATCGTGAAAACTTGTCCAAATTAAGTTTTTAGCACTGCATATTACTAATCAAAAATTAAGTTTATATATATACATATATATATACATATATATATATATATATATATACACACACACACACACACACATCACGCAGTTGCTGCAGATTTGTCGGCTGCACATCCATGATGCGAATCTCCCGTTCCACCACATCCCAAAGGTGCTCTATTGGATTGAGATCTGGTGACTGTGGAGGCCATTTGAGTACAGTGAACTCATTGTCATGTTCAAGAAACCAGTTTGAGATGATTCCCGCTTTATGACATGGCGCGTTATCCTGCTGGAAGTAGCCTTCAGAAGATGGGTACACTGTGGTCATAAAGGGATGGACATGGTCAGCAACAATACTTAGGTAGGATGTGGCGTTGACACGATGCTCAATTGGTACTAATGGGCCCAAAGTGTGCCAAGAAAATATCCCCCACACCATTACACCACCACCACCAGCCTGAACCGTTGATACAAGGCAGGATGGATCCATGCTTTCATGTTGTTGACGCCAAATTCTGACCCTACCATCCGAATGTCGCAGCAGAAATCGAGACTCATCAGACCAGGCAACGTTTTTCCAATCTTCTATTGTCCAATTTTGGTGAGCCTCTCCGAATTGTAGCCTCAGTTTCCTGTTCTTAGCTGACAGGAGTGGCACCCGGTGTGGTCTTCTGCTGCTGCAGCCCATCCGCCTCAAGGTTCGACGTGTTGTGCGTTCAGAGATGCTCTTCTGCATACCTCGGTTGTAACGAGTGGTTATTTGAGTTACTGTTGCCTTTCTATCAGCTCGAACCAGTCTGGCCATTCTCCTCTGACCTCTGGCATCCACAAGGCATTTGCGCCCACAGAACTGCCACTCACTGGATATTTTCTCTTTTTCGGACCATTCTCTGTAAACCCTAGAGATGGTTGTGCGTGAAAATCCCAGTAGATCAGCAGTTTCTGAAATACTCAGACCAGCCCGTCTGGCACCAACAACCATGCCACGTTCAAAGTCACTTAAATCACCTTTCTTCCCCATTCTGAAGCTCGTTTTGAACTGCAGCAGATCGTCTTGACCATGTCTACATGCCTAAATGCATTGAGTTGCTGCCATGTGATTGGCTGATTAGAAATTTGCATTAACGAGCAGTTGGACAGGTGTACCTAATAAAGTGGCCGGTGAGTGTATGTATGGTAGGAAAATTACAAAATATCTTAATGGAACATGATCTTCACTGAATATCGTAATTATTTTTTGTATAAAAGAAAAATTTATCATTTTGACCCATTCAATGTATTTTTGGCTATTGCTACTTATGGTTTTTGTGGTCCAGGGTCACAAATATCATGTTCGATTTAGGTAGATTGGTAGATAGAAACTAGACACTAATGCTGTCATTCCAGTTTAAGTATTGTGTGATAAATGGAAGATGTCAAAGTTGAGGTTACCATCATCCCATGACTATGCATGTCCAAATGTCGGAATAACAGAGCCCTCCTTCCCCTCCACAGCGAGCCGTAATCCCGCTCTACTCTCTCAGGCATGGTTAACATGAAAACAAATGACTGTGGTCGGCCGGAGGATGTTTGACAAGCAGCAGTGAATAACCACAGCAAGGCTGGAGATATTCTTGGCCGCCTGCATCGTGAGAAAATGTGGCTTCGCTCAGGAATATTCTGGGGGAAGACCAAAATCTGGAAGCAATTATGAAAGACTCAAAACAAGTAAATTCCATATTACCTCGGTGGACGTTGTAGAAGGGTGGCTGGCGAGATGCATTTTGGTGAGGTTTACTTTCTGGAGCTTAGCAACATAAATTTGTTGTCACCGAACTATTAAACACAGCGGACACATGTTGGCGGGGTTCGAAGGAAAGGTGCATGAAACTGATCATAGGATAGCCCATGTAATAATAAGGGAAATGGGCCCGCTGTTGGACTTTAATATCCCCCGACGACACTCAGCTGTCAATGGCCTCCACCATCGCCAGGATGCATGGCGGCTTCTGCCAGAAACGCAGGATTTATCCTCCTTCACATGGAGCCAGTGAGAGGAAATGCCTACAGTCGGTGGGAATCTGTAAAGGAGGGATGGGAGAGAGAGAAAAAAACAAGATTAAGGGAACGAGAACGGGTGGAAACGGAAAAAGTCGTGGGAGGAAGGCATGGGATGAGATACAGGTATCCTCCGCGCTCTTAAAAATATAACTAACATCCTTCAGCTGCGGACAGAGGAGACAAAGGCTATCTGGGAATTTCGCTTCTCAACTCCTGGACCTGGAATGGTGATTTAAAACCGGGTCGGATTTCATACAATAACATGCACACACCTGGTTAACACGTTAGCCGATACTTAACAGTTGTAAATCTGCAGTTTAATAGATACATGGCAAGGTTATTTACTACCATTTTCCGTCAATAGGGACAGCACAAAAGATATGAAACACTGCGTAAGTCTTCAGAAAAACCATATGTTCCCTTTCTTGTGCGGTTCGAGAGCGTCTGAGAGAGTGCTCGGTAACTTGATATTTCCCTGTACCTGTGGGAGAGAAAACTCGGAGACAAAAAGATCAAATGATGAATTTCCTGCTCTCTTTTTGGGCTTTTTCCTTCAAGCTCTACAAAGTCACTCAGCTGTGGCTCATGTTTGAGCAATAAATGCTCGTGGTTCTAATCCTAGCCCAACATAAACACTGTATACGTTTACAATCGAGCATTAGCTCCAATAAATCAGCACAGTTATGCAACCATACGCATACTGCAGAGCCAAGCTCTCAGCACTGGCGTAGTAGAATAAAGCAAGCTTTGCGTTATGCGTAACATCTTTTAACCGTGGTAAATCCACTGTAACATAGGCCTCTTGTGGCTTATTGGTAAAGTAAAATGGTTGCAACGGCAATATGATAAAAAAAAGTTATTACATTTTTCAAAGAAAATCAGAGTGACACTTACTTATGGAAAAGTTTCCACCATAATGTCAGAGCGTTGCTGTGCAGGAAGAGTTTTTTTTTTTTTTTTTACCATCTACCAGAAAAAATAAATCAGACCAATTAAAAAGTAATATCACACTTTGACTCAAACCACATTTGAGGAACTGAGGCATGTCTGCAGCAATTCTTAAATAAATAAATAAAACAAATAATTGTTTTTATGTTTATGTTTATTCATGTTTTTTTAAAAAAAGTCTCTTATGCTAATCAAGGCTGCATCAAAAATACAGAAACAAATCAGTAATATTGAAACATTTTATTACAATATAAAATAATGTTTTTTTTATTTATTTATTTTAATATATTTTAAAATATAATTTATTCCTCAATTTTCATGTTACTCCAGTCTTAAGTGTCACATGATTCTTCAGATCAATCATTCTAATATTCTTATCAATGTTGGAAACAGTCGTGCTGCCAAATATTTTTTTTGGAACCTGTGATTATTTATTTATTTATTTCTTTTTAGAGTTCTTTAATGAATAACATGTTAAAAAAGAACAGAATTTATTACAAAATATAAATCTTTTCTAATAATGTAAATCTATGCTATCACTTTTTAATTAATTTAGCAGATCCTTAGTGAATAAAAGTATTAATTTCTTTCAAAAAAAAAAGAGAAAGAATAAAAATTTACTGACCCTAAACTTTTGAACAATAGTGTATATTGTTAGAAAACCTTTCTATTTTAAATAAATGCTGCTCTTTTTAAAATTTTATTGATCAAAGAATCCTAAATTCTAATATTAAGCAGTGCAACTGTTTCCAGTTTCAAATCATAATAATAATAATAATAATAATAATAATAATAATAATAAAACATTATATAAACATTGTTAAGTTTTTTTTTTTTTTTTTTTTTTTTAACAAAGAAATAAAAGGGTTTTCACAAAAAAACAAAAAAACAAAAAAAAAAAAAACAGCACAACTGTTTCCAGCACTGAAAATAATAATAATAATAATAATAATAATACATTTATTAATAATATACATTTTAGTATGATTTATAAAGCATCATGTGACACTGAAGACTGGAGAAATGATGCTGAAAATTCAGCTTTGCATCACAGGAATAAATGACATTTTAAAATATATTTAAAATAACATAAGATATCATAAATCAGTTGTTTTTAATTGTAATAATATTTAAACATTTTATTGTATTTTTAGACTGAATTGTATTTTTTACGTTTTACCATCTACCAGACAAAAATCATAAATCAGACCAGCTAAAAAGTAATATCACACTCAAGACATGTCTGCAGCAAATCTTCATTTTTATATTAAATTTTTCAAAAACATTTATAACATTACAAAATATTTATTTTAGAAGATGCTATTTTTAAAAGGAAAAATATGTTTTCAGCACAGCTGTTTTCAAAACTGACAATTCAAAAAAAATCTATTTGAATGATTTCTGAAGGATCATCTGACACTAAAGACTAGAGTAATGATGCTGAAAATTTAGCTTTGCATCACAGAAATATATTACATTGTAATAATATTTGACATATTTGATTGTATTTTACATTGAACGGTACTATATGAGCTTTTTACTAATGCCTTCAAACATTGCTAATCAAATCCAAACCCAAACCCATGACTGAATCATTAAAAAACCTTTTAGATATTTTTATATATCGCCATTTCTCTGTGTGAAGAAATGAAAACGCTACTACAAACGACAGCAATCGCATGAGGCCGTTTCAAGGCGTGTTTACCGTGGTTACGTCTGTAATCAGCAAGCGAATAGCTGTAAAGCGTGTTAGTGCGGGTGTGATAGTCAGTCATCAGCACTTGTTGCCGAGCATTTCACGCCAAGTGCCACAGCAATATGGCTGACAATTCTCTTGACAGAGGGAATGAGGGGATGCGTGACACATGTAAATACGAGTATCGCTCTCACACGCACATTACACCAAACACACGAGTCCCCCGGGAGCGCGTAATAACCGGGCACGTTTATTCGTGATTTTTTTTTCTCTACACCCCATTACTGCCTTATCAGAGGCTCAGTTCTCCTGTAATATGACAGTTTGCAAAGAAACTGAGAGCTAGGAAGGAAAAAAACATAAATAAAACACACATAGCGTAGTGGTGTTTGTCAATCATCACCTATACATCAAAGTAAGGCTCAGCAAGTCAGAATTGACTGCAAGTATTAATAAAAAAATACATAATCATTTCGATTATTGGAGTGGAAACGGGGGCAAAAGATTCACGGGGAGAAATGAAATCAATTAAGACAGCGAACCTGAATGACGTTTTTAATATAAATAAATGGGCCATCAGGGAACGCTCCCCCATTACGTGTCAGGAAAAGTTAGATTAG
>CM065136.1:5109867-5222367 GCA_033026305.1 Cirrhinus molitorella
TTCTACATAGACTCACATATATGTTATTGTCTATATATTACCATAAAAAATATATTTTAAATGATAAAAGTGTGTTTCTATGGCTCAAACAGTCATGCATCAGTCATGACTATGATTGTCAGAGAATGCAAGAGCTGATAAAATGTATAATTCATTTTTATTTTATCATTTTTTTTAAGTCATTTTGGATAAATAAAATAAAATAAAATAAAATAAAATAAAATATAGTTTTAGGTTGCTTAGATTTCTTTATTTTTCAAAACATGGAAAGTAATATTTCTTTTTCTAGAAACTGTTTTAACGGTTTAATTTAGAAGTAATTTTTTAAAAGTAAATTTTACACTTTTTTATGTTATACTATTATTATTATTATTTTTATTTATGATAATATAGTTAGCAAATTAAGTCATTTTGGGGGGGGGGGGGGGGGGGGAATAACAAATAAAATAAAATACAGTTTTTTTTTTGTTTGTTTGTTTTTGAAATAAATTGTAAACTTTTTATTCATCAAATAAAATTTAATAAAATATGTTATTTTGGCCTTATTTATTTTCTTTGTTTCTACAATTTTAATTATATATATATATATATAGAGAGAGAGAGAGAGAGAGAGAGAGAGAGAGATAGATAATTAAAATAAATATACATTTTCGATAAATTTTGAATATAAATCATTTTAGATAAATGTGGCTGCGAGAAATAAAAAAAAAAAAAAAGAAGTTATTTTGGCCTTACAAAAATTGTTAATTTTTATTCCCAAAAATGGAAATAATATATTGGCCTTTCAAAATTTGTTTGAAAAAGATGCAAGTCACTTCTGAAAAAAAAAAAGTCTGCTAAATTCATGAATTTAAATAAATGAATAATTATGTAAGTAAACAAACAAACAAACAAAGGCTATTTTAGGTTAATAGTTGATCAAATTTGTTGTATTTATTTGTTAATTTATTTTCAAAATGTAAAAATGCCATTCAAGTCATATTGGGGAAAAAAGTGTCTGCCAAGTTAATTGATTAAAATATTAAATCAATTTAAAAACAAACAAACAAACAAACAAAGGTTATTTTAGGTTAATAGTTGATACAGGGTCTTATGAAATTAGTTTTATTTTTTCCAAAATGTAAAAATGCCATTAAAGTAATTTTGGCTGCCAAGTTATAATAAATAGATTATATAATAAAATACATAATTAAAAATAAAATGAAACTGTCAGTTTACTAGTTTATGTAGGGCCCTATGAAAGTGTTATTTTTTCTTTTTCTGAAGTATTTTTTTTTAAGTAAATTACTTTTATTACTTTTTTTTATTATTATTTTATAATTTTTATTTTATTCTATTTTTTTTATTCATAAAATAAAATAAAGTGTGTTATTTTGGCCTTAAAATTTTGATTTCTAAAAATGAAAAAAAAAAAATATATATATATATATCATATATATATATATATATATATATCATATTTTTTATATATATAATATTGTTTTATCATTTTATGTCTGAATTCCACAGTTCCACAGTCCGCATTGCAGAAATCACAGGGTCCCAGTGCAAAATCTAGGTTATACAGCAAGACCAGTTGTGAAACACTTTTTGAATCTGATTATTTTTATAAGCGAATCCATCAGTGGCCATCTCAGGTTAAAGATCTGAGGTGCTCTAACTGCGAAAGGTGATCCGTCCGACGATGAAGGAGCCAACGCTAAGAATAATCTCCTTAACCCAGAAAACTACACAGCATCGCTGCTTAGAATGTAACACTGCCTCAGGCATCATTTTCCAGTCTTCCTGTCTTTCTCTCTGCCTGTGTCTTTCTCTCAGGCCCAGAGGCTGTGGTAGACCCCGTTCCTCACAGGTTCAGGAGTTCACAGCGGGGTCTGTAGGAAGAGGAACAGGCCGTCTGCCAGTCCTGGCATGTGCGCCTCTAATTGCACATCATTGGCATAATGCTATGCAGAAGCATGCTGACTCGAGACGTACAGGAAATACGCACGCTCGCAAACAAACAATTAGCAGGGGTTTGCATCCATGCTAAATATGCATTGAATATAATTCACAGGTGCATATTCATATTTAGGTTCGGAATAATACATTTCATGCAAAGCAGGTGGGTTTCACACACTACTTTGATTGTACTACATATAATTTGAAATTGTGTATTTATATACAGCACTGGAGAATTTTGTCATTCATGAACATGATCATTTCCATCACATCTTAACCATTCATTCTGATACAAAAATTACTTAAATTATTATTATTTTTATACTTATTATTATTATTATTATTATTATAAAATAGCCTAATTTTATAGTTTACTTTTTTAAGCATCCAAATAAAAGTAAACAATATTTTTATACAATCACAGTTAGTGTTACTATATAATTATCTAAGATATTATTGTAGCTATTAATATTTTTAATCTGTTTTTATTTTTAGATTTCTGGTTTTTTTGTTTCTATCATTTTTATTAACTGTATTTCAATTTCATTTTAGTCCTGTTAAACATTAAATAAAAATGCTAAAAAGTAAAATGCTAAATTTTATTTTATTTATTGTTTATTTAATTAACTATCAACATGTAATTTGATTTATTTATTAGTTTCTTTGTTTCAGTTTATTTACTATAACAATCACACTGATTAAAATTACACAAAATAAAATACATTTGCAAATATCACATATTTCATCAAGCTCTTCACTGACACTCTCGTCAGTAAACAAGTACACTAACCTTTGATGAAATATTGTATTGATGATTAATAATTATAATGTGTAATAAAAATTACATGCAATTTGTGCAAAAAAAGGATAATTTTTCACATAATAAATAAATTGAAATTTTATTTTAAAAATTAAAAAAATAAAAATAAAAAAATAAAAAAAATCACGAGACCTCTTATCAACTATCAAACTATCATTTTTTTTTCATTTATTTACTTTTATTTATTTAGTTACATGAATTTAGCAACCATTTTAGCAAAAGTGACAAATTGCATTTTTTTTTTTTTTTTTTTTCAATTTTTGGAAAAATAAAACAAAATTATTTTATTCTATTTTTTCATTTATTTGGCAGCCACTTTTTTCCAAAATGACTTCTAATTTGGAGAGGAAAAAAAATTGTGAGGCCCTATATCAACTATTAATCTATCATTAATTTAGTTACTTATTTATTGATTTACTTACATGAATTTAGTAAATTTCTGTAAATTGGTAATTACTGTAAATTGCATTTTTTATTTAATTTAATTTTAATTTATTTTATTAATTTGGCAGCTTCCCCCCCTACCCCACAAAATGACTTGAAAAATCATGAGGCCCTATATCAACTTTTGTTTGTTTGTTTACATGAATTTGGCAGCCACTTTTTTAGCAACACTGGCTAAAATTGTATTTTATCAATTTTTGGAAAAAAAAAAATAAATAAATAATATATATATAAAATTTAATTTTATTAATATATATATAATTTAATTTTATTTAACACAGTTATTTTATTTTATTTAACAAAATTATTTTATTTTATCATTTACTTGGCAGCCACTTCCATTTTGGAGTGAAAAACAAAATCATGAGGCCCCAGAAGAACTATTGTTGTTTGTTTGTTTACATGAAGCTGGAAGCCACCTTTTAGCAAAAGTGACTTTTTTTTAATTTTTGGAGAAATAAAACAAAATTTTATTTATTTGGCAGCCACTTTTTTCCAAAATTACTTCTAATTTGGAGAGGAAAAAAAATCATGAGGTTCTATATAATTTGGTAAATTTCTGTAAATGGGTAATTAAAATGTAAATTGCATTTTTTAATTTTGGGATTTTTTATTTTATTATATTTTATTTATTTGGCTTTTTTTTTTCCCCGAAAATGAACATATATCAGCTATTGTTTGTTTGTTCATTCATATGAATTTGGCAGCCACTTTTTAGCAAAAGTGACATTACTGTGAATTACTTGTATTTTATTTTATTTTATTTTAGGCAGTCACTTTTTTCCAAAATGACCTAAATTGCATTGAAGGAATACATTTTATAAGCTCTTGCATTCCCTGACAATGCCTGCCGTTTGAGCCATAGAGACACTATTTTATCATTTAAAAAAAAAAAAAGTCCTTAATGTTGCATGGTAATGTGGCCTTTATTTAACAATAAATAAATGAAATAAATTAAGTTTTTTTGAATTCAGTAAAAATAATCAATTGGGCTTGCAGCTAAAAAAAAAAAAAAAAAAAAAAAAAAAAAACACCCAGGTCTAAATTGCTAAAACACATGCGGATCACGTAACTTATTCTTCCGCGACAAAGTAAACTTTTCAAGCACTGGAGTCAAACGTCTTTTACTTTTCCTTCTTCATTCTAGCACGATATGCCTTAATAATAACATTTCAACTCGGCTCGAGTCGAAAATCCTATTATCAATTACGGATGTCACTGCGGGACGGAGCGGCGGCCCGGCTGCGAGGCGCGTGCGCGCGGCAAAAATTAGCTCCGGTGCTTCCTCTCCGCCTAGAGGTGCGGAGCGGGGGATTATCGGTAATCCCCGAACCTCCTCTCACTTACCCACATCACTCCCTCTACAGCCAGGGCAAATTGTTTTCACGCTCCGGCCCGGCGCTCGCTGCTAAAGACCTGCCTTTTCATCCAATAACATCAAAACAAAAGGCGGAGGAAAGGCTAGCATCTGCCATTAGCGGCAAATTGTCTCCAGCATTTCTCTGGGACCCGCTGCTGTCTTTCATTTTCCTTCTCCCCCTCTGATGGAAGTTACGTGCCACTTTTTAGTCTTGAAAGAAAAGGAGGGAGGAAAACAGCAGATTATTGATTCGCCTCTGACGAGGAGACCAACCTAAAAGCCCCAATGAATTGTCACTCATTATTGAAATTACTGAACACTAATTAAACTGGCAGCTGAACTCCCAGCAGGCCCGGCTCATCTGAAGCTAGAATTCTGCTCCGTGGACAGAGAGAGAAAGCGTTCGCCGCTACACGGATGTTAATGAGCTCGGCTCGGCTCCCCCCAACGCTCTTTCTCCTTGAATCGCTCCCTCTTTATATGCGCTCGAGTGTGCGTTTGGAAGCTTAAAGCGAAGGTAGTGAGAACGCACGCTTTAGGCTTGCCTTTCAAAGTCCGCCATTAACCTACTTCATCAGCGAGGTACAATAAAAGCAGGGCGTTGGCCGAAAGCAATACCTGACATGGCATTGCGTGCCGCTTTAATGCATACAATTGTAGAGTGTGAAAACCGGAGCGGAAATCTGATGGGGAGGTGTGTGCCGTATACTGAAGCGTTTGCATTGAGAACTCCCACTTTGCTAATGCTGTAATGGATACGGCTGGGAAGTTTCATTCACTTTGCAGCGAACAAGGCGGTTTAACTGATGCTGCTGACACGTTTTGTCATGTTATATCATTTGCATGACAATTTATCATATGACCGTAACAGATTTTTTATTTATTTTTTATTTTTTGTAAATCTTATTATCGCCGCTTGATCTCTATTATACTAGTGAGTGACTTTCTATTTTTTTTTTACATTAATATCTTTTTAAATCGAAGGCAGTACCGCTATTATACTTTGCGTATTTAATAAAATAATAGAATCATTGAAATTTATTTTGCTGTACAGTACAGAATGAGCGTAGTTGTTACAGTAATATGCTTCATTATCAAAGAATTAATGTCACAATGACACATACTGTCCAAACACTGTTGTAAGATTTTCTTCTAAACTTTAAATTTAGCAAATAAAAAGCAACACACTAAGTTAAGTATGACATTTCTTAAGTTGACACACAAAATAGTAGTTTTGTTGTTGTTTGTAAAACATACTCTAGTAATAATTGTTTTATTTACAAATTTGATGCAATTTTCCAAGGCAGTTAATGTGGCCTTTCTATAACAAAAATAAATAAAAGTAATAAAAAGGTCAATAATAATAATAATATATTGGTATATTATTGTTGGGATTTTTATTATTTTGAATCAGTTTTTATGTTTATATTTTTATTTTATCACTGAAAAACAACAACATGAAAACAGTAAAACAATAATTAAAATGTCATTAAAATATTTTTAGAAAAAATAAATATATATATATATATATATATATATATATATATATATATATACACACATACATATATTTAAAAATACATATGTATTTTTAATGCCAAAAATAAAGTAAAAAACAAAACAAAAAAACAATAATAAATAATAAATGTATTTATGTATATATATATATATAATATATATAATAATAATAATAATAATAATCATCATCATTATTGTTTATTTTATTTCTTTAATATTAAAATAAACAATGCATAAACATTATATACATTATATACAGTAAAGGTCATTTTACATAGCTAGGAAAAATATATTTATTATTATTATTATTATTATTAATATTAACAATAATAATAATAACAATAACAATAACAATAATAATAATAATAATAATAATAATTATTATTATTATTATTAAATTGGGATATTATTGTAGCTTTTATTATTTTGAATCAGTGTCCCATTTCTTGGTTTAATTTATTTCATTATTTTAACAATAATAAATAATTAAAAAGACATTACAATATTTTTAGAAAATATATACAAATGTTTTTAATATTATTAATAATTATTAATATATTATTTTTATTGCTGTAGCTGTTGTTTTATTTAATTGGGATTATTGTAGTTTTTATTATTTAGTGTTTTTTCTGCCATATTTTCTGCTTTTTAAAAAAATTTTTATTATTTAAAAAAATAATACAAATAATAATTATATATATATATATGACAAAAATAGCACTGAATATTTAATTATTATAAAGTTTGTATGTTAACTTGACAGCCTTTAAATCTTATTCTGTAAATATTTTGCTTTTATTTTACACAGACATCCTCACACCCCCTTGGAGATCCACGAAGCCCTGTTAGAAAACCCCCGGTTTAGATCACATGAAGCCGTACAGTTATTCAACTGCAGACAAGAGCTGAAACGCCATCAGAACTCTTGCTGGAAGGAATAAGATGAAGAAATGCGAGCAGATCATCTGTGATCCGAGGCAAGAACGAAGCGCATACAACAACTACAATAACCAGCTAGTTCAGCTGTGTGAAAATGTCACCTGTGCTCTTTCTCTCTCATTCCCCATTTTCCCGGGCCGAGATGATGCGGCTTTCCTCGGCATCCGCACACATCACCATGCATCCCTGCAGGAAAATGCCCTTTAGAATAAACGCATCCTTTACGGCGCTATTTGAAGACGGCCTTCCTGAGAGATTCCTCTCCAGCGCAATTCTCCAGAAATGTAGCTCCTTCACCCCGGTAAATAGCACTACACTCGAGCTCTCTGGCAGCAGTCCATGTTTATTAGAAATTTTGACTTTCGGGGTGTTTTCTCAGCCTTCGTTTTGAAAAGCAGGCCTTGTTTTGAAAATCAACAAACAGAAACCTGGCAATGTGCGCTTCGTTTTATCAAATGGTACACAGCTTGGTAATGGCCTCCCCTGAGGATTCCAGCTAATCTATGCTGATGACCACAGGGACGCCGATGATTGTCATGTTAGTCGGAAAAAAAAAATCAGAACAATCATGTTGCGTCAGTTCTACCATTAAAAGACTTGCTTCTCTGCAAATTTCTGCACGCAGTAATTAATACTCTGGGGCTTGCCTTCACCAGACTGGTACTCCAGGCAACGAGATGCCACTCACCTGATAATTATTTTAGGAAACCATGCACAACTGAATGTGATTGACAAATGCAACATTGCTGTAATTGCCTGAAGCGTATGGCGAGGGAGGGAGGAGGAGAGAGAGAGGAACAAGGAGTTAATGCCGCACTGTCAAATGAAAGGGAAACTAAAGAGGAAGTCCTACAGAGATCTTGTCATTCTCTACAACAAAGGTGGACACTTACAGGTGTAAGGTCAGACGTATTTGCTGAGTGCCACTTCTGATCGCGTCGGGCTCTGCTATCAGACGTGCGTTGGAACCGGCGGCGGAAATTACTTTGAAATCGCAGCCTGCCGAGCTACAAGGTGCTCTATATTATTTGAAGTAGTTCAACTACAGGCAAGATGCTGCTTTGAAAAAGTAGGCTGCGCTACAAGTTTGTAATAAACAGTAGTTGTTAAGGGGGTAATGTGTTTTGTAAGCTTCTAATGCATGGTTAAATAGCACCCAAACCACTGCCTAACCTCACAAGAATTCTATATGACTGTCCTTTTCATGCCACTAAACTTATACTGAAATATTGTGCATAAGCAGGTTTAAATTTTTACATAATTATGTAAAAATACTCAAAGGGATGTTAGCATAATGTATTTTTACATACATACAAAAAAAAAAAAAACAACACTGAATTTTTTCAACACAACAGGCTGAATTTTACATTATTGAACTTACAAGTTTTTCAAAGAGAGACCAAAATAGTATTTTCTTCTAAAACTTACTTCCATATTATTTATGTACAACTATAAAAATGATGAGGGAAAAAAATTTATATTTTATTTTTCTAATTTTATTTTATTTATTTTATTGTTGCTTGGTAAATCTGTCCACAATTTGAGAAATCACTTCTAAAACTCTAGATTATATTGATTTTTATTTTATTTTGTATTTATTTTATTTTGCATACTTTATATCTTATCTATATAAATATATGAAAGAAAACAAAAGATACACAGTCTATATTTATTTATTTATTTTATATAGACTTTATATCTTTTTCTTGAATTTTTATTTCATTTTATATTTAGCAGACTGTGTATCTTTATATATATGAAATAATAAAGTCTATATAAAATAAATATATATATATTTATTAAATGTATTATATGTATTATATTATATACTTTATTTTATATAGAATTTTTATCTTTTTATTTTATTTTGATTGCTTTCTTTTATTTTATTTTATTTTATTTTATTTCAGACTTTATATCTTCCACAAGAAGATATAAATCTGTCAACAGTTCTACAGACATTACTTCCAAAACTCTAGATGGGATATTTTGGTTTTATTTAATTTAATTTAATATTTATTTCATTTCATTTCATTTTTTTTTATTATTTCATTTTATATTTAATTTAGCAGACTTTATATGTTTATATATGTATATGAAATAATAAAAGATATGAAGTCTATATAAAATAAATACATATAAATATATATATAAAATATATATCTATTTATTTTATATAGAATGTATATTTTATTTAGATAGATAGATAGATGGATAGATCTTAATTAGGGTCTTGATTAGAGCAACTGCATTAAATTTACCATTAAAACATCAAAATAAAGAAATTAATGACGAATTGATATACTGCTGCCCACCACTTTATTGAACTAGATGGACTACTGGCACAAAAAAAGAAAACAAAACGAATCTCTATACACAGACTTAGTCATTTTAAACCTGAACAAACTGATTCATTAAAATGAAACGGAGAGAGAATATTCTTGGAGAGCATGCCTGATTATTACTTTAGTGTGCTTAGTTCTAAGCAATTATATACATCAATCAATTTAAAAATAAATAATATTAATAAATAAATAGATAAATTAACACTTTTTTTTTTTTTGCCATTCATTAAAAAAAACTTGCTGAAAAGCTACTCTGGTTTAAAAACAGCTGCACTCCTGAAAAATGCAGGAAAGTTACTACTTTTAGATTGTTACTCCCCAACACTGATGGGAACACAGCGGTTGTATGGAAAGAGAATATATGTTTGAACTTATGGAGCTGCTCCCTGCATCTGAGATTTTGAAGTCTGGCTTTAGACTCTTAACAAGCGAGGAACGACAGACCAGTCGTGCCTCTTAATTTGGGACTGGATATCCCCAGGCCCCAGTCAATGTGGGCTTCAGAATTGGGAGCAGAGCGATTGAAATGTGGTGGAAGGGAAGCCTGGTCTACCCGCAGAATCGAAAAACATCCAGGACTGAGCCAGAAAACTGGGCTACCTACATCCAGTGCATCAGGGATCACGTCCAATTCCAAAGTGCATAAATTCATTTTAATGACGGCTTTGCTGGGAAGTGATTTGATCATGACATGCATATTTTGGAGGTAAGGCCACATGGCAGGAATCGGATTAAGGGAAAGTTTTTTGGCCTGTTACTACAAAAGCAACAAAGCAGATTAGAGGATATAAACATATCCTTCATAAAAAATAATAAAGATGATTTAGACAACTTATTTAAACTGTTAATCCCAAGAATAAGGCTGGGAATAACCTGGTCTAAATAAAATGGTTGAGTTCATGAACTTTTTGTACTACATACAACCAATTTGTTTTTGAATACAGATATTTATTCAGAATTATTCATTTTGCTAATAAATAAATAAATAAAACTTTAAATCTTTTTTTATTGATATATATTGATTTAATATTGTTTCTCCTAGGCGGTAATGACATTAAATGAAGATCAAACTGAGAATTATCCCTCCTTTTAGGTCTGCTAAATAAATAAATAAATGAAATATCCCATCTAGAGTTTCAGAAGTGATGTCTTAAACTTACTAAGATATAAAGTCCTCAATAATAATAAAAGAAAAAAAATAAAAAAAAAAATACAATAACTAGAGTTTCAGAAGTTATGTCTCAAATTGTAGACAGATTTACCAAGATAAAAAGTCTGCAATTAAATAATTAATAAATTAATAAATAAAATATCCCATCTAGAGTTTTAGAAGTGATGTCTCAAACCATGGACATATTTGCCAAGATATAAAGTCTGCAGTAAAATAAAATAAAACAAAATAAAGTAAATAAAATAACATTTTACCAAGATATAAAGTTTGCTATCAAACATAAAGTAAAATGAAATAAAATAAAATAAAATAAAATACAATATTTTTTTTACCAAGATATAAAGTCTGCAATCAAAATTAAAATGCAATAAATAAAATTCAAATAAAATATCTAGAGTTTTAGAAGATTTTACCCAGATACAAAAAACAAACAAACAAACAACAACAATTCAGTTTTACCAAGATATAAAGTTTGCAATCAAAATTAAAATAAAATAAAATAAATAAAAATAAAATATCTAGAGTTTTAGAAGATTTTACTCAGATACAAATAAATAAATAAATAATAATAATAAAAATTTACCAAGATATAAAGTCTGCAATCACAAATAAAATGAAATAAAATAAAATAAAATAAAATGAAATAAAATCTAGAGTTTTAGAAGTGATGTCTCAAACTGTGGACAGATTTTACAAAATACAAAAATATATTTTTTTTACCAAGATATAAAGTCTGCTATCAAAGATAAAATAAAATAAAATAAAATATCCCATCTAGAGTTTCAGAAGTTATGTCTTAAATTTATTTAAAAAATAGTTAAATAAATAATGAAATAAAATATTTTTTACCATGATATAAAGTGTGCAATCAAACTCAAACTCAAAATTAAAATAATATGATAAAATAAAATATCTAGTTTCAGACGTTCTGTCTCAAAATTGTGAACAGATTTAGATATATATATATAAAGTGTGAAATAAAATAGTAATATATAGAAATAAAATATCCCATCTAGAGTTTTAGAAGTCATATCTCAAACTGGACAGATTTACTAAGATATAAAGTCTGTAATTAAAAAATTAATAAATAAATAAAATACAATTTTACTAAGACATAAAGTCTGCTATCAAAAATAAAATCAAATAAAATATATCCCATCTAGAGTTTTAGAAGTGATGTCTCAAATTTACCAATATATAAAATAAAATAAAATCTAAAATCAGAAGTTATGTCTCCAATTGTGAACAGATTTAGATATAAATAAAATATATAAAGTGTAATATAAAAGTCTGATATAAAGAACCCACATGAACATAAAAATCACATCTCATTAATGTCTCAGAAAATGCCGAAGTCTGCAATCAAATAATTTGTATTTCTCATGAGAAATTTGAGAAACATCCAAGACAAAGTTAACACCTAAATGAAAAACAGCTACAAGCTTCAGCAGGTTTCCTGAGCCTTGAAAGAGCAACGTCTGAGAAATGAAACTGCCCACTCTCTCTCTCTCTCACACACACTCTGTGTTTCTCCTCAGAAGGATTCATCTAATTTCTCCTTATCATTGTACACTGAGTTTAAAAGTTAGGACTTCAAAAGCATGAAGGCAGGGGCTTGTAGCTGCAGAGAGAATTAGCAAGGAAATTGTGAGAATTTGGAGGAGGAGAAACATAATTGGCAGGTTTTTACCTCCTTGACTTGCTAGCGAGTATCAGACGGACGGTCTGGATGAAAGAAGCCTTGTAATAAGTAATGCTGATGTTCAGATGGTCTCTCATCTTTCGTGATTAAACACAGGAACAGGAGCGTGAGAGAGAGAAGTGCTCATTAACTGACAGGTTTAAAGGGACACACACCTCACACACACTAAAACATGCAAAAGAAGCAGTAATGAGGAGCTCTTGATGAAATACAGCCAGGAACAAATCAGCCGACGTGGGTGACATGCCATTGCCACCCTCAGTTAGCTTCATGTGTCATCTATAGCTTGAAGTATGGTGAGCACTTTGACTATATGTTGACATGACACTGTTATGCAGTTATGATGTAGACAGTAATATATAACTATGATGTAAGATTTTCATCATGCTTCTCATTCCTTTTTGAAGCATCACTGAAAAAACACCACAAAACATCAAAGAAATCATAACATTAATCGCTAATACTCACTAATGTCTTTGCTGCTGTTTTCCCTCCAAGGTGATGTCACTTCCTGGATGATGATGTCATCAAGACATGGCTTTTGTAATTTAAAGGACCATCACACAAGATTGAAAGTGATGATGTGGAAACACAAACAACCTATCAAATGATCACCCGTTAAAGCAGTATTTCAAAGAAAACAACGTTTTTTTTTTTAGTTTACACTCTTAAAAATAAAGGTGCTTTAAAGGTTCTTCACAGCGATGCCATAGAAGAATTATTTTTGGTTCCACAAAGAACCATTTAGTCAAAGGTTCTTTAAAGAACCAGCTCATTCTTACCTTTTTATAATCTGAAGAATTTATTTTCGCCAACAAGATTATTATTTTTTTTTTTGCAAAACAGAGGTTGCAAGGTTCTTTAGATGTTAAAGGTCCTTTATGGAACCATTTAGACAAAAAACGGTTCCTCTATGACACTGTGAATTTTAAGAGTGTATAGAAGGGTATAGAAGGGAAAAATGTAGAAATACCTGAAATATTTCTTAATAAATAGGCAGATCTACACTTTACAAAAAGTGCATAATGTAATGTCAATTAACTGTTTGCATTCAGGTAGGTGTTATTTTTTTATATCATCAAGATACTATTCGATTTTTTTTTTTATTTCTTTTTAATTTTAGTTAAAGTGTTGTTGAATAAAAATAAAATAATAAACCATATAGAGTTTTAGAAATTATTTATCAAGCTGTGGACAGATTTACCAAGATATAAGGTCTGTAAAACAAATATATATATAAAAAATATGACATTTTGTACAACATATATATGAAAAAATGTTTATAAATACATATAAATATATTTTATTTATTTATATTTATTTGTTTGTTTTTTCCAAGTAATTATTATTATTATTTTTGTTACATTTTAGTTTCATTTTTAGCTACCCTGATCCAAGTCAAAATGGTTATTTAATCAACCAAATTAACCTGACTATAGTACATTGTAAAATAAATAAGTAAATATATCAGTTATTTCATTATTTAAATATTTTTAAATTTAATAATAATTCAACTTCATTATTTATTAAATTATATTAGTAATATATTTTTATTTTTTCAAATTATATTAACAATTTATATTCATAATACTATTTTAATAAAAGAAAATACTATTTCAGTGTTTCTACCGTACATAACAATTACATTACATTTAACAACAACATGTTACTTCATAGTTATTGAATTGAGTGAAAATTGTTCCCACACCAATTTTTTTCAGCATACATTAGGTTCAATAAAAAGTCCAGCTCATATAAGAATTGCTCCATAAGTTAATGGACAGCACGCTTTTTATGCATACAGTGCACATGGAACCAAAAAGGCAAAGGAAAGTGATTTAGGAAATGCTCAACAAATCATGTTCCTCCATTTAGCTGAAATAGAGATGGGAGTTGTGGTATCATGGTAATTCAGCACTCAATAAAAAAGCGCTTGCTTTTCGACTGCACTGCAGATTTGAGTTATCCATCAGGCCTCAAAAAGGCACAAACTCCCTGTCACAACACGCAGACCCACTTCCCAATGCGGGACTCTGACCGCTGCGCTCAGGTTTTTTCTGTGACGTGCTGAGTTATGATTGTTCTCAACAAGCCATTTTTTTCTCCTGCGTTCCGGCGCGACCATCACAAACTACCCGCCGCGTCACTGTCGACAACAAAGCTCGGGGAAGGAATGATGTGTAGCTATTTGTTTTGCAAGGAAATGAAATATTTATCGTCAGCGAACACCTACCAGGAACAGAGAGCGGACGGGCAAAGGCTCATCTCTGGAACCTGTGGCAGTACGTCTCCTCTGGGGCAGAGAGATGGGCCCTGTTCCTGCTGGGATCCACCTCCACTTCTGAGTCTAGATTTCAAAGCCTCCGAAAACTGCAAAGGAAAGGTTCTGATGTCCCAGGAAGAGAAATAGAACGAGACGCAGGGGTCGGCTCAGCGGTTCTGGTGTCGAGTCAATTACCATCTGGGCCGAACGGATGATCTCTGCTCAACATCAACACCTCATAACAGCCGGTGTCCAGCGCATGGGTTCTACAGACGTGTGCTGTGACCCACATTCGCTCATGCATTGCCAATTCATTGCATGCAGGGATTTAGCAATTCTAATACTAGAACGATTCTCTTAGCACTTTGGAGGAAGTCATTGGTCCTAATTTTATACATATATAAGCCTAGAAGCAAAAAAAAAAATCTTTTATGCTCACTAAGGCTGCATTTATTTGCTTAAAAATACCGCAAAAACAAGAATATTGTGAAACATTATTATTACTTAAAATAAGAGTTCTATTTTAATGTATTTTAAAACTTAATTTATTCCTGCGATGCAAAGCTGAATTTTCAGCATCATTACTCCAGTCTTCAGTGTCTTCAGATGATCCTTTAGAAATCATTCTAATATGCTATTATTATCAATGTTGAAATGAGTTGCGGCTTAAGATTTTAGTTTATTTTACTTATTACTTTTTTAGGATTTTTTTTTTTTTTTTTGAAGAATTGAGAGTAACAAAAATGTAATTGTATTTCAAGTAGACAGATAACCGATATTTTGAACCAATATATAATTCTTGTGTTAAAATGAAAATAGTGCTGACAAAACCTTTCTTTAAATGTTTTTAAAATTATTTTTATCTGCAAATTGGTTTTGAAGATGACCGATACGGATAAATGCTTAATGTCAGCACCGATAATTGGTAATCAGCCCCTAATATATATATATATATATATTATATATAGAGAGAGAGAGAGAGAGAGAGAGAGAGAGAGAGAGATTTTTAATTAAAGTGCCATTTATTGGCAAATGTAATTATTGCTCAGTTACAGTTTTTTCGAGTGGTTCTGAATTACCAATTCCCAAAATAATTTATGCATCAAATAAAAATAGCAACAATGCAATATAACTGCATTAAAAACAAAAATATGCAAAAATATGTTTTTACTTGCATTAAAGATCATTAGGCATCAAGCAGACCAATAACTGATATTTTGAATATATGTCTGATGTAAAAATTAAAATTAATGTAAAAATTAAGCATAACATGAGCTCTGACAAAAACTTTCTTAAAATTCCTTTAAATTATTTTATCGGCAAATCCGGTTTTGAAAACGACTGACACGATAACCATAATAATGCTTTTTTTTTGGTATGGTTCTAAATTACCAATTCACAAAATTAACATTGATGCAACATTTTAATGTATGCATCAAATAAAAATAGCAACAACGCAATATAACTGCATTAAAAACAAAAATATGCAAAAATATGTTTTTAATTGCATTAAAGATCATTAGATATCACGTAGACCGATAACCGATATTTTGAATATATGTCTGATGTAAAAATTAAAATTAATGTCAAAATTAAGCATAACATGAGCTCTGACAAAATTCTTTTCAATTATTTTATCGGCAAATCCGGTTTTGAAAATGACCGACATGATAACCATAATAATGCTTTTTTTTTGGTATGGTTCTAAATTACCAATTCACAAAATTAACATTGATGCAACATTTTAATGTATGCATCAAATTAAAATGACAACAATGCAATATAACTGCATTAAAAACAAAAAATAATATGCCAATATCGATTATTACAGATCAAGTAGACTGATAACTGATATTTCGAATTGATATTTGAAATATGTGTGGTGTAAAATGAAAATTAATGACAAAACTATGAATAAGAGCTCCGACAAAAACGTTCTTTAAGCACTTTTAAATTATTTTTCAGCAAGTTTGGTTTTGAAGATGACAGATACCGATAACCAAGAAAATGCTTAATGTTGGTACAGATAATTGGTCGACCCCTAATACATGTATAGAGAGAGAGATTTTTTTTTTTGAATTGCCAATAAATGCCATTATTGCTCAGTTAAACTTTTTTTTTTTTTGAGCGGTTCTGAATGATCTGTTCCCAAACTTTACACATAAAATGACAGCAATGTGATACAACTGCTTTAAAAAAAGCAGAGAAAGCAAAAAATATATACAATGTTAAATGTAAAATGCATAAGGCTTCATATGACTGTAAAACAAACAAACAAAAAACACTATGCTTTGCATTTTTTACATCATGAAGATATGCCTTCTGCTGTTATAATGTGACAGTTCAACCTGAGGGAATAGGCTTCAAATATTTAAAAACATTTCTGTTTTAAAAAAGGAAAAAAGCAAGACTGATGCGGCTTGTAAAAATGATAGCGAATATCTCAAGGAGAGAAGATGAACTGGAGCATTTTGAATTTGACATGAGAAAACCACAAACACGCTTTTGTGGATTTACTGACGGTGTCATTGAGATGCTTCTGTAATAGTCTGCAGAAGCAAACATGAATCTTTTAAAACCATCTAGACAAAATGATCCAAGGCAAACACACCATTATTAATGTTTAAGACTGTCGCTGGATCCATCTCTCAGCATGACGTGCAAGTATATGCGCAGATACGGCCTTCAAAAAAAAAAAAAAAAAAAAAAAAATACGGCATTAATACTCATTTTCATTTGATTTTGGGCTCTCAGAAGGTCTGGGTCAGGCCAATGTAAGCAGCTCTGGGTAAATCTGTATGTCAGAGCGGCTGTGTAAGTCCAAGGCCACAGAACTGACATTTGACGTACGTTTAGAGATTTGTACGGGCTTCTGGTCCGTGGAGGTGTGGCCCGGGACTGCTTCCCATCGGTGGCCTGACCCGCTGCTCTGCCTGCTGTTAAGACATGAACCAGAGTTTGGGGTCTGGACCCCTGAGTGTCAGACGTACCCCCCAACGCCACAGCGCTCACACACACACCTCTGGAGGAAAGTGTGTTAGCATACTTATAAATCATTCAGAATATCAGTCTTGAGGTGTTGAATAAGAGATTTCAACTTTCCTCCTATGTAAATGATGACCTTAGAATAGACTATATGTCTGAAATATTACACATGCGGCTCGTTTTGATAGGATACTTTCATATTTTTGTGTAACAGCAATTTGTATTGGGGTTACTTTTTAGTACTTTGTAAAAGTTACTTTTAAAAGTGATATTTTAAGACATGTTATAGTTAACACGTTTTGTTCTTAAGTTTTTTTTTTAATGCAATTTAGCTATATATATATATATATATATATATATATATATACACATATTAACTTTTTTTTGTTGGTGTTGTTTCTTCCCTCTGATTAGACTTTATTCTTTTTTCTACATAAAAAAAAGTGTAAAATTCACAAATAATTACAAAGAAATGGTGATTAACACAGCAAATTAAATGTGATATTAATGTTAAAAATAAATAAACAAAAAATATTATTTTTAAATTTATATTTATATATATATATATATATATATATATATATATATATATTTTTTTTTTTTTTTTTTTTTTTTTGACAAATTACATTTATATATGTATTTATTATTATTATTATTATTATTAAACAAAAATTAAATATTTATAACTATATAAATAATTAACTTCACATTATATATATTTTATAAATATGTACACTTTATTTATATGTATTTGTATTTATATTTGAAATTTTTATTTATTTATACATACACACACACACACACACACACACACACACACAAACTGCTATAACTCAATATCAGTTCCTGAAATAGCATTATTAATTAATATTTTATTATTTATTGATTTCTTATTTTATTTATTATATTTTATTCATTTATATATATATTTTTTTTTAATTATAAACAGACACAAACTGAATTAAAAAACATGTTAACTATAACTCAATATCGGTTCCTGAAATAGCATTATTCCTTAATATTTTATTATTTATTGATTTGTTATTGTATTTATTATATTTAATTAAAATATTTAATTCATATTTATTTATTTTTTATTTTATTTTAAATGCTTTTAATTAAACACACACATACACACACACACACAGCATTAAAAAAAACGTTAACATAAGTCGCTATTGATTCCTGAAATAGCTATATTTATTAATATTTTATTATTTATTGATTTATTCATATTTATTTTTTATTTACTTAAAATATTTTATTAATATATTTTTTTTAATTACGTTTAATTTTTATTCTGTTTTTGTTTTGAGAAAATAAAAACAATTAACTTTTTTTTTTTTTAAACAGATGATTATATCAGTTTTTCTACATTAAAAAAAATCACATTTAATTCAATGTGTTGATCACCATTTCTTTGTAATTATTTGTGAAATTTACTGAGTGAAAACTTTTTTTTTTTTTAATTTTTTCCCAGTGTGGAAAAAGGACAAAAGTGTAAACAGAAGGAAGAAACACCACCACCACCAACAACAACAAAAAACAACAAACAAGTATAAATGCAATTAATAAAAGAAAACAGAGAAATTATACAATAGACCGTATGAGCAATGCTAGATCTTTTGGCAAAAGTAACTCCAAAATTATGTTGCAAGTCATTATTACTTTTAATTTACAAATAATTACTTTTACAGTGTTCCCACCAAGACTTGATGCTCTCAATCACAGGATGATTAAATAAATATAATCACACCTGCTAAAATCCAAGTAATGAACTATTATGAGGATTCCCAAAGGACTTTCACTGAAACGGTTGCAGTTTTACAGCCGTTTTGACCATGTCGTTGTCCCCTCATTAATGGCCAGTGTTTCAATGAGTCTGGTTCTGGTTAACCAAATTCATTGTCCAGCGAGTATCATGAAAGTTGGAGCAGAAGTGGGCTTCGGGTAAAAAGCAGCTGCTCTCCCCAGACCTACAGGAAACGTCTGTGGGTGTTAACCTTGTCAGAAAGTGTTGGCCTGCATGCCGTCTCTCCAACCTCTGCCAAACAGCAGGTAGAGGAGAGAACTGTAAAAGTCATTCTGCTCTCCGAGATGGTCTCAGTGCCTCTAATAGGCCAGAATAAAACATAAGCACCTTATTAAGACCAGCTTCATTACATAGGCCTGCTTTTTATGGCTGGACTGATGTGATCGCAATTACTGCTCGAATCCGAGAACACCTGGAAGCGGCGGCTTGGAGGAGGGCGAAACAGCGGTTAGAGCTTTCTGAGGCTTGTTTAGTTTCAGTTTTATGGCTTTTAAAGAGAGCAGACCTGACGTTAACCTCTAGCAAGTACATGCTATTGATCTGAAGCAGCTTGGAGAAGCCACACAAGAAATGTGCGAGAACTCACAAAAACACGTTTTCTGAATGACCTCTTCCTGTCAAAGTAAGGGAATGCTTTTAGGACTAAACCTCACGTTTGAGTGCAAAACTAACCAAATGGAAGCCTGGCTAATTGATATCTCTATACTTATTATTACATTTATGCTGAATGATAATATTTTTAAGCAGACACAAGAATGTCATACAAGCTGGAACCTCTGGATTTTCTTTGATATATGATCTTAACTAACAGAAAATAGCCAATCGCTAATTGGTATTGATTTAAAATGCTTACTAAAAATACTAAATTAATTAATTGAAATAGAGCTTAAATAAAATAGAAATATTACAATGAAATTTAAAAATAATAATAAAAAAAGTTTAAGTTAAGCATTTAAATTACAATATTATAAATAAAAATGTTTGAAGAAATCTAAATAAAAATTATTTTAAAACTTTTAATAAAAAAGTAAAAAGTAAATAAGTTTATGCTGTATCGAAATTACTCTTATAAATAAAAATATTAGATTAAATATAAATATATATATTTTAAACTTAATGTTATGTTTAATTTAAGTATTAAAATGACTAAAACTAAACTTAAATAAAGCTAAATAAAAGTAATAAAAATGACAAAAGTACATACAAATACGAACCAAAACAAAATGAAAAACCAAAATTAACAATTAAAATATATATATATTTTTAAATATGAATAAATAAATAGAATAAATACTACAATAAATTGATAAATAATAAAATAATAATACATAATAAATATGTATTACATAAATAACATAAATAATAATAATACAACCAATTATGATAAGCAGTGGCATTTGATTATTGTACTTAACAAATATATTATATATATATATATATATATATATATATATATATATATATATAATTAGAAACTTCTAACTGAAATCAACTAACTGAAATGAATATGTTTATGTTGAAGTAGTAAAATGACAATATTGTAAATAAAAAAGGTTGAATGAAATATAAAAATTATTTTAAACTTAAAAAAAAAAAACTTTTAAAAATAGAAATATTGCATTGTTAAATTTAAGTTCAATTATAACAATGACTAAAAACTAAAACTAAAGCTAAATAAAACTGACAAAAAACTGAATACATAAACTTAAAAGCAATTAAAATAAAAACGTTTTTAAAATATTAACAAACAAAAATAAATACATTAAGAGTAAGAATAAATAAATTAATACATACTAAAACATTAATACATAATAAATATTTTTATTTTAAAACTTTAAACTTACAAAAATGCTGTGTTGAGCAAAGTAAAATAAAAATGAAAACAGGATACATAAAATTAAATAAAACATTTTAAAAACCTTTATAAATAAATCGAATAAATACAATAATATAATAATAAATAATACTATTTATTTAAACTAAATAATAAGTTATACTAAATAAGCAGTGGAAAATGTAATTCATTTTAGTGAATCTGTTTGTTCGTTTAACAATAAAGAAATGATTCCCAATTGGACTTTAAAATAATGTGGTATTTTTGAGTCTTTTTTTCATTGAAAAATATTTACTCAAACCAAAGAAATATAATACTGATGAAATATCAAGCAGGAGGAATGCAATTAAGTACTGCAAAAAATGAATAAATAACAACAAATGACAAAAAAATAAAAGGTGTTTGTTTAGATTCTAGATGTCTAGATAGTAAACTTCATAACTATACAAATTCAAGGGCAAAGAAACTACAAAAACAAATCGTGATGAAGTGAGGTGTAGTGTGTGTTTGAGTAAAAATAGAGAATAAACAACATGCCTGTGCTGTAGTGTGTTCAAACTGTTTAAGCCATTATAAAGCATGAATGCTAAACCCATTAGAGAGAGAAAGAGAGAAAGAGAGAGAGAGAGAGGCAGAAGAGAATAATTGTACTTCTATTCAGGCCCATGATGGTTCGTCCCCCTCCAACATCAAAGTGATCATGATTGAGTCAGTCTCATCGTGGCGTTTTTTCCCCCTGTCGATAAATCTACCTGGAGAAATTCTTTTGAATGCGCGTGCATTTGATCTCGTATGCAAGCGACACATGTCACAGTAGGTTTCTCCCATAGTTCATAGTCTTTCATAGCCTGCCATGTGGGCAAAACTTGATTTCTTTTGGCACCGGGGCAAAACAGCTAGTGCGGATTTCAATAGCGGTGTAGCTTAGCATGCAGAGTAGCTGCTGGAAACCCCATTTGTTTTTCAGGACAACCGTACAGTAATCCAAACGGACTCCGTCTCAGCACAATACGAGCAGCCGTCCCGCGGCGCTCAAAGGCCCATCACGCAGACACTCTTACGTGCAGTATTTTTCACTTATTAGTGTTTCATATTTGTCTTTGTATCGGATATAATGACCTTCTGATGGCATCAGAATAAAGACGCTAAAGGAAATTTTGCATTTTAATGCAGTTTTAGAATACATTAGAATGCTTTTACTAAACACTTAGAGTGCACTGCTCATTGCTAATGTGACCCTGGACCACAAAACCAGTCATAAGTGTCCATTTTTCAAAATTGGGATTTATACATCATCTAAAAGCTAAATAAGCTTTCAATTGTTATTTGGTTTGAAAATCTGGAATCTGAGTGTGCAAATAAACAAACAAAGCACAATTGCCTCTTAAAGTTGTCCAAATGAAGTTCTTAGCAATGCATATTACTAATCAAAAATTAAGTTGAGATATATTTACGGTAGGAAATTTACAAAATATCTTCATGGTACATGATCTTAAAGGGATAGTTCACTTTGAAATAAATTTTTGATATGTTTTAGCTTACCCCAAGGGCATCCGAGATGTAGGTGTCTTTGTTTCCGCAGTAGTTTCAATTTTGATATTTTTAGGTCCAACTGTTCATGTCTGTCAGTCATAAAATGCATGCCTATGGTCACCTCATCAAAGAAAATGCACAGATTCAAATTAAACAGTCCAAATTAAACAATTCCACATCGTAAGTAAACATTGATGGCCTAAGACACGAAACGAGCGGTTTGTGTGAGAAAACGAACGGTATTTATATCGTTTTTTTACCTCTTGTAAACAACTATGTCCAGGTTGAAGTGCACGAGCGTCCTGGTGTGTGAACGCGCGTTCTGGCTTGGATCCGGAAGTAAACTCTCGCGCGTGCGTACGTAATTCTTCTCTTCTTTCTTTCGTCGGTTTAAACATCCCGGATAAGCGCAAACTAGTACCATTTTTGTTAGCCGTTTTACCTACAATCTCTATTCTGTGTAAACAGTGAGTGACGTGCAAACGCGAGAGTTTACTTCCGGCGCTTTGCGCGAGTCGCGCCGGCGCATCACTAAGCCAGAACGCGCGGTCACACACCAGGACGCTCGTGCACTTCAACCTGGACATAGTTGTTTACAAGAGGTAAAAACGATATAAATACCGTTCGTTTTCTCACACAAACCGCTCGTTTCGTGTCTTAGGCCATCAATGTTTACTTACGATGTGGAATTGTTTAATTTGGACTGTTTAATTTGAATCTGTGCATTTTCTTTTATGAGGTGACCATAGGCATGCATTATATGACTGACAGACAAAAACGGTTGGACCTAAAAATATCAAAATTGGAACTACTGCAGAAACAAAGACACCTACATCTCGGATACCCTTGGGGTAAGCTAAAACATATCAAAAATTTATTTCAAAGTGAACTATCCCTTTAATATCCTAATGATTTTTTGTCATTAAAGAAACATTAATAATGTTTACCTATACAACGTATTTTTGGCTATTGTTACAAATGAAGAGCTCTTTTCCAAAACGCGATAAACGCCATTAAAAAAAAAAAAAAAATGAGTTATTGCCAACATCAGTATTGTAGTATTGTCATGTTTTCTCCCTTTTTTTCCAAACCGCGACAAACGCCAGTCTCCTTTCTCCGCAAAATGCGATAGATCCGCTCAGCCAATCACAGCGCACTATTACACGCATTGTAAACAGTAAAGGGAGTTTGTAAATGAGATATTGATTTAATACTACAGTTAAATGAACAAGAAGGTAATATTAAGTTAAGTTGTCTGACTCTAACACTATTGCCCGATTTTGCTCCATTTCTTTGTTGAAAAATAGTTTGAAAGTCACAACTAAGCCGCGCGCATCTCCATTCAAACACAGCGGTGTTTTTTTATGAATGAACGTGTGCTTTTACACTGATCTAGAGAGTCAATTTTTCCTTCATAAAGACAGTCACTTGCTTTATTCCTCAATGAATCAGCCGTTCGAACGAATCAAATGAATATGATTCAGTAATTAGGCTAAATAAGTGACTTGACGCCACCTACTGGCTAGTAGTTAAATTTTTTAAAGTATATTTTCAGTGATTTAAATCATTTAATATTTCTATATTCAAAATTGAATATTTAAAACATTATACTCAACATGAATTTATGAATTGGATTGCACAAAAAATTTGACTGTGCCCCTAATTATTATTATTATTTTGTTTGTTTTTAAAAGTTTTTTTTTAAGTTTAAGTATGCATAGAATCCTGCTGGATTTATTGCATTTGGGGGAAAAATATTAATTTATAATAAATCTTGATGAAAATAAAAATCTAGATTTGAATTTTTAATGTAATTATAACCTAAAGATGCTATGTGAAAGTTTGAAACAGAAAATATTGGTTTTCCTCTTGCCACTTTCTTGGTAAAGAAAACACCTTTTTACTCAAATTAATCAAAATGGATTTATAGCGTTATAGCGTACACAACAGACACAAATTCGCGTCATGGGAGGTGCTTTACTCAAATTTAGTAAAGAGCCTTTTTTTTTACAATTTACCAGATTGTCCGACCTCCTTACTTACTTTCTTCCAAGCAAGATCCTTTTTATTCCTGTTTCTATAAAAGTATGAAGATGTATCGTACAGCTCCTGGTATCCACATACAGCGACGATGATTTTGTCCTCGATTGTTGTTTCGGATTTCTGTCCATTTCTCAATATGCGGTCTTACGCGATCTTGCGTCCTTGTGTTCTCGCTCTACGTCATCATTAACCGTCGAAGTTCAATTCCAATACACAAGAATGCAAGTACAAAGGACACATGAAAGTGCCCGGATATGTTCTTGAAAACGAGGATGCATCGAATGCAAACTTGAGAATCGAACCATTAGGAGAATCGAACTGTTAGAAATCCCAGAAGACGCTGCGGGCGGGCCACGTACGGAAGCCTGTAAGCTTTAAACTACTTCTGGCGAGGAGATTCCCGCTGCCAGCGCGCAAATATATGACGGCTCGTGAAAGTACATTTGTCATTTTGTTTTGCATAATTTTAATGACGTAAGAAAATGTGCTGTACTTTTTATTGGCATATTAAAAAAATATTATACATAGCCTAATCATTTTCACATGTGGTAAAAAGCTATAAAATATAAAAATATTGTCTATAATAAAATGAAATAAATGACGTTATGGCATTTGTTTGTAATGTTATTGTGCATTGCGTGCTGCTGTCTCATCAGTTGAACAGCAAGAACACATCTCAATTCTCACAAAGATGCGCTTCTGTGTTCTCGTGTCCTTCTGAGTTTGTTCTTTCATGGAAGCCTGGCAAGACCAATCTTCATGAGGACGTTCTTGGAATTGAGAAACAGCCTCTGCCTCAGCTTGCTATGTCTTAAATACGTCACTACTAGAGCGAGCTCCTGATTGGTTAACGTGGCGCAAATATTCGCCAAAGTTCAGATTGTTCAACTCGCGCTAATTAAGCCTGAAACTCTCGATTCGCAGTAACCGTTGGATATCACGTCTTTGCATTGACTTAACATGTAAATCACTCGTGTTTAATGCTTCATTCGCGTTTGGTGTGAATGCACCATAAGAAACAAATCCATCATTAAGGTGTTTTAACTTTAAGCCATTGATTCCAGTCGACTTTTTCACTGGAGAAAGTAATATTATGGATTGGGGGCTCGTATTTTAGCAAGAAGCAATGGTTTGAAGTTAAAAACCTCTTAATAATGGATTTCTTTGTAACAAACACAGCTTTTAACTTCACAAGATGTTGAAGGAGAGGTTCACTTCCAGTAGAAATATATAGATAATTTATTTACCCCCTTGCCATTCAAGATATTCATGTCTTTCTTTCTTCAGTCGTAAAGAAATTATGTCTTTTGAGGCAAACATTACAGGATGTGGACTTTAATGGTGTCTGCAAATTTAAACTTCCAAAATGCAGTTTAAATGCAGGCTCAAAGGGCTCTAAGCTTGGTTATTGTGTTTTTTTTTTTGTTTTTTTTTTTACAAGTACAATTTATATACTTTTTAACCTTAAATGCTCATCTTGTCTAGCTCTCCTTGAACTCTGTTTATTCCGGTTCAAGACAGTTAAGGTATTTAGAAAAACTCCCATCCCATTTTTTAAATCATCCTACATCGCTGCAGAAGTACCGACCCAGTGTTTATAAAGTAAACGCGCAAGGAAAGTCAAACACCCTTTTCAAAAAAAGTTAAAACAGCAATGATTTTGAAGTTGCAGGAGAAAATGAGATGGGAGTTTTTCAACATTCCCTAACTGTCATGAACCGGAATTCACAATTTTCACAGTTTTCATACAAAACAAGATGAGCATTTGAGGTTAAAAAGCATCTAAATTGTCAATCAAAAAAACAATAGTTTCGCTAGATAAGACTTCCTCAGCTGGGATTGTTCAGAGTCCTTTTAAGCTGCATTTAAACTGCATTTTGGAAGTTCAAACTTGCAGGCACCATAGAAGTCCACTATATGGAGAACATTCCTGAAATGTTTTCCTCAAAAAACATAATTTCTTTATGACTGAAGAAAGAAAGACATGAACATCTTGGATGACAAGTGGGTGAGTAAATGATCTGTAAGTTTTTGTTCTGAAAGTAAACTTCTTTAATTGATGGACTGGAGTGGTGTGGATTGGTTGTGGATTATTGTGATGTTTTTATCAGCTATTTGGACTCCCATTCTGATTGCACCCATTCACTACAGAGGATCCAGTGTTGAGCAAGTGATGTAATGCTACATTTCTCCAGGTGAGTACATTTTTTGCAAATGTTCATTTTTGGTTGAACTATTCCATTAATATTTGTTTAGAGACTCTGTCGCACACATCTGTATTTTGTATTCATGTGTAAACTCATTATGCTGCAGCGAGACTCTAAATCAAGCCTTCATCACAATTCACTGAGGACAACAGCAGTTTGCTTATGTGGACTGTCACACGGGTGACAGCACGTCAGGATGGATTGACAGCTATAATTACACATATCACTCAAGCCACAACACCTGAAATTAAGCAGACACTCAGTAATGGCCAATCTGGACCCGATCCTGTTCTGACAAATCATTTCGCTGCTGCGGCAGTTTTAACCAAAGGGGGGAAAAGGGTTATTCAATGCAACAACTAAGAATGATCAAATATCAGAGTGGCTTTGAGGAACAAACAAACAAACAAAAAAAAAAAACATCATAAAGGACAAAAATGTAATTTCTTGAGCATCAAATTATCATATAAGAATGATTTCTGAATGATCATGTGACACTGAAGACTGAGAGTATTGATGCTGAAAATTCAGCTTTGCATCACAGAAATAATTTACATTTTAGAATATATTCAAATAGAAAACATTTATTTTAAATTACAATAATATTTCAAAGTTTTGCTATATTTTGATCAAATATATACAGCTTTTTAAAATGTTTACAGTTGAAAAAAGTGTGCCCTAATCTCTCGTATAAGCGGCACATTCAGCTTTGTCCTTTTAACAAATCAAATATATTTAAATATGTTAAAAAGGTCTCTAACAGGAACCTCCAAAAGATCAGTGTCCCTACTCAAAGACAAAATATACAAGAAAAAATTATTCAAGAAAGCCGGGGGATATTCAAACAGACTTGGGGGTCGAGGGAAACTGAGAAAGCAGCAGTTCTGGGCTCAAGTTCTCTAAGCTCACTCTACTGCTGGGTATTAACCAATCAAAGATGTTTTTTTTTTCTTCCTCTTCTGTCTCTCTTTAGCACTTTTGGCCCGAAAAGGCTGCAGGCTCGAAAATAATCGTAATGAACAATTCAAAAAGAACAATAATGAGCCTTTTATATTCTCTGGCTAAAAAGATTGTAATAATCAGGATAATTATGTTATATTTCTCCAGGTCATCCCTCATTAAGATCAGAGGCGCGGGCTGTGAAACAGCTCGGTGTTAATTTGGTGTCCTCTTTGTAAGAACAAAGTCGTCCTGCGGTCAGGTTAGTCAGAGGACAATCAAACCCGAGCAATGATGTGGTGAAACCATCCCTGTAGGCGGACACCATCAGGAGCCATGACAGAGAACCAGAAAAAAGACACATCGAATGTGAAAACGGCCATGGAAATCAAGCGAAGAGCCCAGTGATCTGTCAGAGAGGCAGCGCTAGAGATAACACAACATAATCACTCATGTCTTTACAACCAACAAAGTCACGGCAGACGCTGCGACACAATTAGTTATGACAGAGAAACAGCGGCAGTTATGCAATGCGTTTTATGTAAGATTACATGCTGATGGATGAACTGATCCAGTTCCAGACAGTGAAACTAATTGCTGTGAATTTTTAAAGCCTTCTGATGATAATGGACTGTTTTTTTATTTGTCTTATTATTATTTTGAATGATTCATTATTGAAAAATGTTATTTGCAAAGGCAAGCATTAGATTTACTAGGTTAGGGTGTTCTGAGTGGTTGCCAGGGTGTTGCTATGCGGTTGTTAAAGTATTCTGAATGTTTAACATGCTGCTATGTGGTTGATAAGATGTTGCAAAGTGGGTTAGAGTGTTCCGGGAGGTTGCCAGGGTGTTGCTTATGGGTCCTAAACTGTTCTGAATGTTTAACATGTTGCTATGTCGTTGCTATGGAAGTTCTGAAGTGTTCTAAATGTTTGGCATTGCATTGCAACACCCTGGAACCACCCAGAACACTTAGAAATGCTCCATCAACCACATAGAAATGTGCCAAACATTTAGAACACTTCAGAACGTGCATAGCAACACCCTGGCAACCACCCAGAACAACCTAACTCACTTAAAAACACCCTAGCAACCACATAGCAATGTGCTAAACATTGAGATCACTTTAGGACCTGCATAGCAACACCCTGGAACCACACAGATCACTTAGAAAGGCCCCAGCAACCACATAGAAATGTGCCAAACATTTAGAACATTTCAGAACTTGCATAGCAACACCCTGGCGACCTCTCAGAACACCCTAACCTACATAAAAAAACACTCTAGTAATGAAACAACGACATGCTAAACACCCTAATCCACATAGCAACACCCTAGCAACCACATAGCGACATTATAAACATTCAGAATACTTTAGGACCTGCACAGCAACACACCGGTAACCTCCCAGAATGGTCAAAATCACGTAGAAACAACCTAGCAACCACATAGTGATATGCTAAACATTTAGAGCAATTTAGAACCTGCATAGCAACACCCCAGCAACCACACAGCAACTTGATAAATATTCAGAACACTTTAGCAACTGCAAGGAAACACCCTGTCAACCACTGAAAACACCTTAACCTACTTGGCAACATTCTTACCAGTCAGAACACTTCAACAACCACATAGCAACACCCTGGCAACCACCCAGAACACCCTAATCCACTTAGCAACACCCTAGCAACCACATAGCGACATGACAAACATTCAGACACTTTAGGACCCACATAGCAACACCTTGGCAACCTCACAGAACACCCTAAACTACTTAGGCTGTGAATCAAATCAAATCAAATTTCAAATTTTCATATTTTATTTATGCTATGTAAATGTATAAATTAATAAAATGTTTTACTTTTCCATCCAAAAAATGTTCCAAGGCAAGGTGCTCATAAAATGTGATTTTCCTATACCATATTTTTTATTTGAAATAGCAGACGTTGACTAACTTAACTTTTAATCTATTGTTTATGCTTAAAGAAACATTTGAAAGCCATTTGAAAGCTCAAAATATTTACTCACCCTCATGTTGTCCAAAAAAGCAATTCTTATGCAGCTTTTGTTATTCAGTGACAGTTTGCAGTATCCAGGGTTTGTCAAGCTCCAGAAAGGCAATAAAAACAAAAAACAAACAAACAAAAAAACAATTACTGTATTATTTTTGATAACATACATACATTTAAATTGCCCCAAATCCTTTGTTTTGTCTGCTTTGAGAAGGTTCAAGCTTTAATTAGAAAGGTCAGACCCCCTAAACCCACTATAATTCACATGCTGGTCAAGAGAATGGATAGGAATTTTGTGAAAACACTGCAATTGGAAAGGCGTGACGAAATTCATTGCTGAAGGCAGGGGCGAAAACAAGAGCGAGAACTGACCAAAACTGACCTCTGTCAGGGCCAGGCAAGACTTCAGCCTCTACCCGGCAGGGCTTCAGATACGGCTGACCCCTGAATTAATCTCTGTTCCGCCTCCATCACACACACAACACAACATCCTACTGATGCAATGAAAGCACTTTCTAATAATAAACTGCCTGCAAAACGAAAAAAAGCTAAATACATTGGAGGGCCATGAGTCCAGGCCTCTGATACCAAACCTTTTGACCAGCAAAATACAAACCATCTGGAAATCACAACAAAGCCACAAGACACTGGATGAGTGGTGAGATACGCAGGGAAATGATTTGTTACCATGTCCGTTATGCAGATTGAGGATAATATTTCATTTAGCATTTTGGGAATTTAGTTTCAGTCAGATAATTCACAGTAATTTTCATACAATTGTTATTTTAGTATTATTTATATACTACTATGGTATTTATTACTATTTTAGATCTTTTATTTTTTAAGTTTTTATTTAAATTTTAATTGAAGTAAATTTATGATCTTTATGATCTGAATTAATTAACTATTTGAGTTTTAGTCCTAATATTATTTCTTTTTTTTTTTCATGTGATATATATATAGCTTGATTTTAATTACCAAAAAGCATTTTTTTTAACAGTTTTTAGTTAACAATAACAACACTGTTTTACACATTTCACACATCATATGCAAATGTAATCTCAAAATACATTTTAATTTCACATTTCCTGTACAAAATGTGCCGGGTCAGTATGCAAAGCTTGCTGCCAAATGTTTCTTGCCAGGGCATTTTTATGCATGTGTTAAGTTATTCTGAATGATTTTAGCATGTTGCTATGTGGTTTCTTACTCAAACAAGTTCAACTCAAGTGTCTATGATATTCTGGTTGCTAGATATGGCTTGGATCACTCTTTGGGTGCAAGTCTAAAAGATTTTTGGCACATTTTTGTCATTTTACAAACAGCATAAACACAGAAAAGTAACGGCACACTTTTTCCTAATGAACCAGCCAATTTTGTAAAAAATTTATGACCATAGCACTCATGCACGACAAAGTTTGATACTTACTTCTTGTTCAAATCCCTAACCCCAATTATGAACACTAGTAATTAGCTTCTACTTTGTAATTGTGATTTCTAGAGGATTGCTTGGTAGTTCTACGCATAACTTTGTCCCAAAAAATCTGTTCATAGACATACATAGGGGAAAAAAATGGGGGGAAAGATTTTATATTCTGTCCAAATTCATACACCCCTGCAGGTCTAAGAGTCATTTGTTACGGTGCTTCCTCTTGGAAGACAAAGAGAATTCAAGCGCTCAGGAACTCAACATAGCCAACGCTTCAGAGTGGTCCAGAGGGAGTGAAAGGGAGGTGAGGAGGACGAGAGTTAGCCACGGGCCTGTCCAAATCCCCCCCTCTGCTCTTTACCCACCCCCCCACACATATGTCCCTTTCTGCCCCCCACCACCGGCTTTATCACGGAACCAAGTGAAGCACTGGCTTGCCAAAATGAGAAGCTGATCAGGAGGTATGCCAGATCCTCTGCCACCTCGCCTCCACTGCTCCAAGACTCCGACTTGCTTAATTATGATTAATTGCTGCCTGGATAATCAGATACAGACTCAAAAGGTTGGAGATGACAGTCCAAGGACACGCTGAGAAAAGGCAAGGTATGTGTTCATTAGGAAAGAAGCGCCTACTCCACCACACACCCTCACCTTACTTATTTTAAGTATTCCAAATAGAATTAATTCTAAGATTATGTGAGAAGACTCCCCAGGGAGGACAGAGACTCCAGTGTGTGTATTTCCAGCCCAAACACACTTCCTCTCACTATTTAGCTGTTTCTCGGGCTTGACCTCTTGCAGCGCTGTCAGTTTGATGATTGGGGCCGCCTTCGGAATGACTGACGGCAATAACAAGTCTTCATTCTCCGTTGTTACTCGTTGGGTGGCACAAAGAAAGAGAGAGAATTTCATGACATTGCTCTCAATTTTGCTTCTCAGTTAAATGCCATTGTGTTTTAAACCCAGCTCTTTTCAATGCAAGGAGTGTTCATAGTCACCAGGCCCACCAAAGTAGATGCAACCCAATCTAATGGTAAAATATACATTTGTAAAATGTAAATGTAAATGCACATGTAAAATGTTTTTTTTTTTGTGAGATAGAGTTTGTATGATGAATTTGTACAATTTAAAGAAAAAAGTAAGCATGAATTTCCACCCCTATTATACATAACAGTCACTGAGACATAAGCAGATTGTACGAAAATATCATAGACAAAGTTGGGGATAAGGCATTACAAGTAACGTGAGTTATGTAATCAGATAACTGATAACTAGTAAAGTAACACATTACTTTTTAATTTCAAATAAGTAATGCCAGTTACTTTGTTTTCCCATTTATTAGTCTCCTGTCCCCATGTTTAGAGAATGTGTGTGCTGTGTAAACATAATGTTACTGTAGTTCTAGACTAAATGTGTATCTCACTCACAGTATTCATCAAAATGAATTAAAACAGTGAAATGCAAACTCAGAATATGACACAAACCTGCAACAATTAAATGTTAAATAACACATATCCTTTAATCCCATTTTATTAACCAATGTCTTTGCTGCTGACCTTCAATGATCCAATTCAACTATACTTATAAGCAAAAATGACTTTAGGTAAACTAACATTTGTGCTTCATTGTTATTTTATTGCTGAAGAGTGTTGAACCGTCTTCTTCTGTGTTCTACTGTAAAGACTTTACTTTTCCTTCAGCCTGAGGCTTATTCATTTCACTTTCTGGTGTGGAAATGTTTTTACATTTGATAAAAATAGAACTTTTTTTATAAATAATAAAATGCATTTTTAACATGGGGGGGTCTATGGGATTGACTCCCTTTTGGAGCCTGTCTCAAGTGGTCAGTTGATGAATTGCAGTTTAAGTCACTTCCATGTTGGATTTAAGAGAGAGACCGGAAGGTTGTCTCTCGGAAATGTACAAATCCATAAGAGCCACCAATTTACCAAAACGTATAATGTGACCCTAGACCACAAAACCATAAGGGTAATTTTTTTAAATTGAGATTTATACATTATCTGAAAGCTTAAAGCTTTCCATTGATGTATGGTATGTTAGAATAGGACAATATTTGGCCGAGATACAACTATTTGAAAATCTAGAACCTGAGGGTGCAAAAAAATCTAAATATTGAGAAAATCGCCTTTTAAATGCATATTGCTAATCAAAAATTAAGTTTTGATATATTTACAGTAGGAAATTTACAAAATATCTGCATAGAACATGATCTTTACTTAATATCCTAATGGTTTTTGGCATTAAAGAAAAAAAAATATCATTTTGACCCATACAATGCATTTTTGGCTATTGCTATAAATATACCCATGCTACTTAAGACAAATTAATAGTTACGAATTGCCAGGATATTGCATTAGTCTATATGACTTGTGTGTTAAATTTAGAATAATCTGAATACATATGATAGTTTTGTATAAATAATAGACCTACATCTAACTGAAAATCTTAATCTAAAATATAATTTGCTTTCACATTACACGTAACGTCACATTTTACGTCACGTTATCATGGTGCATTGCGCCACGACATAATTGCTACCAAACAATTTTTGATTGTGATGAAATCAAAACAGCTCAAGAAGCTTCTTTTTCTTTAAGAAATGTATACAAATCAGGTAAAAACTCAAAACTCAAGTTCATATATAACATTACAGGGGAAAGTATTGCTTTGGGATTCCTGAGATTTGCGTGTTCAGGCCTGGAAGTAATTGTGTTTGTTTTATAGGGCATTGGGCTATTTTACAAGCAATATTGTTCTCCCTCCGAGCCATTTAACGTGCAATTGCATTGAAACATCTGCATATCAAATTTAAACATTACAAAATTGACTATTCGATTGGATTCAAGTTATTTGTCATTTCCTGTCAACGTTTTGCAGTTCCGCTAAAAAGCGCATAGTAATAATTCAGAATTTTGTAATGAATGCCACAAACAAGCTCCTGCCTGCTGAAGCATTTAAGGTGCTGGTTGAAAATCTGATGAGTCAAGATTTGGAAGTTATTTGAGCACAGCCACAAGAGACTGACTAAAAGCAAAGCCTAAATCTTTTCCATGTGCAAAATGTAAAACTCCTAACCAGTGTCATGAGATTAAGACAGAATTTATAAGAGCGTAATCCTGTCCGGATCTCAGCCCACTGGACTTGCATTGAAGCAGAAATAATACTGGCATTCTGAAACTCAGAGGGGTTAATAATCCAGCCCCACAATGATCAGGTACATTTAGGGTTGGTCTACATTGGTGTACTTTGGAAGAACTGCATAAGGTCTCTTCCTTTAAATTCTAACCCAAGTTCAAAGTAATAGAGAAAACCCTAAGCTTAGGATCCCTTGGGAAAGCCTTGGCCATCTCATCCCGTAGTGATGGTGGGACACATATCCATTAATTCTCTGTGTACCCCTGTATAATATATGTAATATCATTTCTACTTGGTTACACTCAAAGCCCGATGCTCAGAATCCAGGAAAAAAATCCATAATTCACTCGCGTTAATGGGCTGCGTGGAGTAAAAGCATTTTTACTCATAAGTGCACGGAGATTACTTTTTTACATCTATTGAAAATTTTCTCCAACCATATCTGATGAAATATTCAAGGCCTTGACCGCACGTTATTCTATGTCATATTACCAGTAATATTGATCAGCGAAATTATTTAGTGCTCAAACAGTGATCCAAGACTATATTTTTCAGGTACATTAAGCATTGGAGAAGTTAGAATAAATAATGAATCTCTGGATGGACTGTAGTGCACTGGTAGTTTACAATGGGAACAGACTGTTCAGCAACAACTTCCCTAATGCTGGTATCAGATAAACTAGCTGACTGACCAAAACTTGATCAAAAACTGGCCAAACTTGACATTATCTCACCTAATTAAAACACTTCAGTACAGAATAGGATAATGTATTGTCATGTGACTGGGGGGAATTGCACAATATAACTGAAGTACAATATGAAAAACGCAATAAAACATTACAATAAAGTAGGGGTGAAACGATTCACTCGTTTTCTCGATGCATCGATCTTGAAACATGGATCTTTGAATCGTTGATTTCGGCTATTAATCGATTTAAAACACTAAGATTCTATGAATCGTGATTTCTACAGCGATTCGGTGCTTTAAATTACTACAAGCACAAATTAACGGAGACCTTGAACAGCGTTGTAATCGTTTCCTCACATCTCTCATTCACGCGCTTAATTCACTGCCTGCCACTGGATGGCGCGCGCGCTCTCACTGACACGTTTTTTGAGGCTTGAACAGCCACCTGTAGTTTTTCCGTGGCTCTCAGTCATACTATTAACATTACCTGAGCAGTTAAAAGCCATGCGTTTGGATGGAGCAAAAACAATGTAAGTGTCTAAAATCATACGCACTATTCCATTGTAAACGTAAATGACGTTTTGACGTTGTTTGCCCCCTAAGCATATAAAGAATTATAGTTATTAATCGAATCACATCGAATTTTATTGTGAATCGTCTCGAATCAAATCGTTATGAATTTGCAAAAAACGTTCTTGAATCAAATTGAAACCCTATGAATCGTGAATCAAATCGATTCGTTGTTTACCCAGGCCTACAATAAAGCAATAAGCCATGCGTTTGCATCATACAGGAATTTTACCATTGTTTGCAGCCTATCATAAATTATTGCTGTTATAAAAACAAATGCAACAGCCAAAAAATGCTAATAAATATACTAATTTAATAGAATAAAAAATAACACAGTTCATGAAAACTACAGATGCCAAGAAATGTAAAAACTTGGTGCATAAATAAAAAAAAGTGTGCAGTATATTTATACATTAACAATTTATTGTAAAAATAATATAAGCACTTCAATATTTTTATATTGCACACGTCCTCCACAACGCTGGAGCTCAATTTCAATTTGTACCATTACATCCTAGTGTTTTTTCACCTGGAAACATTTTTAACTGTGACCCAAGACTAAATGTATTTTGCAGGCCTCGGCTGGCTTACATATTACATACGAATATAAATACTAAGTGAATTAAATCAAAGAATTCAGACAAAAATGATGAACAGGGCTATTCATTGGACACCCTGCCAGAGCTTCATGGGATACTCACGGCAATTTTCCCAGCGGTTTTAAAGTAAAGCCTCTGCTGGTTTATATAAGCTAAAGCGAAACCGCAATAAATACCTTGAAACATTGACGGATGGGCTTATTCATTATTTAGCATGTAGAAGAATGGGGACAGTCAGGCCTGATAAAATGAACTATTTGTACAATCCGCAATCAATATGTGGCCTTTCTCCCACAGTGCAATGCCACAACAATTATTCTGAGACAGCCACACACATACGTACACATCCAAGTACTCCGTTACTCAAACGAATGAAATCTTTTCTTCGCGTGAGGTCATTTCATACAGTAAAAGAAACTGAAAGCATTTCATTAGCGTAAAAGGAACGTGTCAATTGGATCCAAATGAGAAAAGCGGAGAAATTGTGTTAGATGCTCATGCACCGTAAATCTTTTACATTTGTCTGTGGAGTATTAGTGCTCTCCTGGGGAAAGCGTCGCTTCTAAAGTCTCCTTCACCCAGACGGGCTTTGAATCTGTAATCCTTTGTTGACATTTATCATATAGAACCAGAGAGACGGATTTAAAGATCTGAATTATGCACTTTGGCTAGCAATCCAGTTAGGAATGCTACAGAACAGCTGCTAACTTCTGGTTATCCATAGTTGCCAAAATAGACCAGGGCCTTTTCATGCAATTTGTTTTACTCCCCTTTCTGACCTTGGTCAAAAAAGATTGAGTCATAAGTTTGTGAACCCTATGTTAATGAACCCTAAATGATGCAAGTATGAGAGTAATTTTTGCCATTTGAGATGACTTTCACAGGATGACATCCAGGTATATTTCTTTTTCAATCAAAAGTATCAAATTTTTGAGCCATTAAGCAAGATTTGGACTTGAAAAATCAGCATTTCCAACTTAATACTTGGAAGTGCAATAAAAAGCCAGTGAGACTTCCAACTTGGAAACTAGAAACTCTGAATTCACCCTGATGCAGGAGAATAACGTCATGTGAACATGAACTGGAAGAAAGATGAACCGACGGTGTAGAAAGTAGAAAGTCAATGATAAAAATGAACTTTTAAGCATAAAGACTGCACCGAATCGATTCTGAAAATATGCAAATATGTTCCCTATTTGCATACAGTATCTAAAAAGAAAGCTGACATATGTTGTTTTTTAGCATATATTTAGTACATTTTGTAAGATATGAGATGCAAATAAAGTATTTTTCAACGTGATTGGAAAATAGTCAAATTTAAGTGTTTACATGCATATTTTTTCCTGTTGATTGTATTATTTCAGGTCTACACCAGTCGTTTCAATTCAGTCGAAATGTAACTGATCAAGCTTGGTCGGATTGATTGAGGTGTTTATACAAAGGCTTTTCAGTCTGATTGAGCCATCAACCCCACATAAAACAATTTATTTGGATTTATAAATATGTAATAAAACAATCACCAACATATCTGCACAGGCATCCAATGTTTTTGGACTTTTTGGGGTAAATGGCTTGTCGTTGTCTCGTTAAATTATAAGAGATCATATTTTAACATTGAAAATATTACACATCACCTTTAAAGTTTAATAGCAGACTAATATTTCCTGCGTGATTACAGTATAATTTTTCCAGACGTGTTTAAGTTGACGTAACATCGTGGTATATTACTGCAAAGCGCTTTATAAGAAAATCGAACAATCAGACAATTCATTCTCTCTGCATCCATTTAATAATCCAACCTCCACAATGTACACTTTTATGCGACCCATTTTAAAGAGACAAATTAGTCTCGTAGGAAATGACAGAGTGAGTGTTGAGAATGTCTTGATAATGGTCTAGTAATACTCTAGTACTCTGACTTCATATTAAACCCTGGAGCTAATTTCCCTACAGAATGCACAAGAGGGCACTCACATTACTTTTTAATGCATATTCACTGGACTCTTTTGGGTTTCCGCTTATTTATTTCTCAAGTGCTGCCAATGAAAACCATGTTTCCCAGAGCAAACCTGTATATTCGCTCAAGCCCCCGAACACGCCGCGCGGCTTTCCACTTCTGAGAAACATCGGTGTGTGTTTAAGGGAGTGAATACTGTGGTTTTTAAACTCACCGTATGTGTGCGTAGAGGTTAAATGAACTTTAATGGAAATAGGAAGAGTGTTCCTGCATGCCGGTTCGGCGTGGGCGTTCGGGAGAGAGCGGAGATCTAGCCAGATGCCATTCCCATTAAAGCCATGACTCAAAAGTTGGAAGCCACCTACAGCGCAGCAGAGAAATGAAGGGAAAATGGGCTGCTGTCATGCTGCGAGGATTAGGCCACTCTTCTGTAGAGATGACTTTCACATGATGGGAAAGGAACTTCATCCAGGTGTAGTTCTTTTCAATCAAAAGAGTCACATTTTCTAAGCCATAATGCAATATTTGGATTTGGATTTGGAAAGACGGCATTTCCAACTTCCTACTTGGAAGTGCAGTAAAACGCCAGTCAGACTTAACTAGGAACTCACCATGATGATATGACGTCATATGAACGTGGCAACCAGGAAGAACTACAAAATCCCTACATCTAGCTAATATTTAATATTTATGCTCACCTCAAACAGCTTTAACACCAAGCAAATGGCTGCAGAAATACAGGTGAAAAAAGATGTCACTTGGATCCTCAGAAGGCATCACACCTGATTGACATCAAAATCTTAAATGTCAGATCAGATTCTATATAGGCTACATGTCGAACGGTTTTATAATTCAGTCACTAATTGCATTATTTCCTCTCTTGGCTTGCTTTGAAGTACTGGGAATGTGCTGAAAGCATTAAAATCGATTCATTTGCAGTTTGTATCAGCATGCATGAAGGCAAACTGAACTTGTGCTTGATGTCAAAGTTTGTTTGGAGGTCTAAAGTCCACCGTTGGTTCATGTGCATTCATAAATAGCCGCATTTTGTTACAACAGATGAAAGACTCAGTCAGTCAGTTATGCTGAAAGATTATATATGCAAGGTCTTTTTAAAGTATCTGTACAAATTAATTACCATCAAACACGGTGAAAGAATGTAAGGTTGAGAGGTAAAATGTGGTCACTTTAACGGTATAATAAAGCAAAATCACAAGAGCGCCTTTCTTACGGATATTCAGTATTCAGAACAACAGCTGTGATAGCCTATTGTTTAATACAACAGTTTAACAAACATGAAGTTATAGCTGAGTAACTTACATTTCAGTTACTTCTGGTTTTGCTCCATAAACGAATAGTTACAGAACCAACCTCCACGGAACACACGTTTTAAACAAATGAATCATGTGAGTGAATGATTCAATGACTCACTCAACGTTTCGTTCCTGGATGATCGGATGAATAAATGGTTAAATGACTTTAATAAAAATGGTAACTTGTTGCTACCTACTGACTCGTTAATAAAACAGAAACAGTTGTTTTAATAAACAAGACGTTAAAGTTGAGTAACTTTCAGTTTTGACTCAGTATTGCCAGTTGATTTATCTGTTTTTTGCTCCATAAATGAAAACAAAATCAGCCTCCAAGGAACATGCTGTAGTGTTTAACCGTTCCTATACGGTTCAGTGTTTTAAACAAATGAATCATTTGAGTAATTCAATGACTCAATCAACTTCTGGAATAGACAGTGTTTGAATGGATGGTTAATTTACTCTCTCATAAACAGGGTAACTTGTCTCTAACAAATGCAGCACTGATGTCACAGGCAGTTGCTGTAATAAACTAATTTATTGTTGAGTAACTTATATTTCTGATGCAATATTGCCAGTTGTTACTTTTGTTTTTGCTCCACAAATGAAAACATTCATCCTCCAAGAAACACGCTGTAGTATTTAACCGTTCAAACCGTTATACAAATACACTAAACAAAATTATAAACGCAACACTTTTGTTTTTGCCCCTATTTTTCATGAGCTGAACTCAAAGATCTAAGACTTTTTCTATGTACACAATTTCTTTCAAATATTGTTCACAAATCTGTCTAAATGTGTGTTAGTGAGCACTTCTCCTTTGCCAAGATAATCCATCCACCTCACAGGTGTGGCATATCAAGATGCTGATTAGACAGCATGATAATTGCACAGGCGTGCCTTAGGCTGGCCACAACAAAAGGCCACTCTAAAATGTGTACATGTGTACTCTAGAGCAGGGGTTCCCAAAGTAGGGGTCGGGACCCCCCCGAGGGGGTCGCAAGATGATTTCCAGAAATCAAATAATTTTTAAAGCATTTGGATATTTTACCAATAAATAAAAAATATAAGGTGAATTAAAAATACAAATCCAGCAGGTTGCCCACCCAACACATAAGGTAAGATTAATGTTCAAATGTAAATAATGAGTAAATAACTAAAATAATATTATGGTTGTTAGACTGTTGTGTTACTTTATGTTGTCATTATGCTTGTGTGCCTTTTTGCAAAAAGTTTGTATACTTTAGGAAAGTGGGGGTCCCGAGGTACTGGCACTGTTATTTTGGGGGGTCGTGAGCTGAAAAGTTTGGGAACCCTTGCTCTAGAGTGTTTTACTGTATTGGGGGTCCGCAACACATCTCCTTTGCATAAAGTTGATCAGGTTGTTGATTGTGGCCTGCGAACCCGTGGTCCACTCCTCTTCAATGGCTGTGCAAAGTTGCTGGATATTGGCAGGAACACGCTGTCATATACACTGATCCAGAGCATACCAAACATGCTGTGTGACATGTCTGGTGAGTATGCTGGCCATGCAAGAACTGGGATGTTTTCAGATTTCAAGAATTGTGTACATATCCTTGCAACATGAGGTTGTGCAACATGAGGTGATGCTCTTGAATGATTGCACAAAATGGGCCTCAGGATCTCATCACGGTATCTCTGTGCATTTTAAAATGGCATCAATAAAATGCACCCGTGTTCGTTGTCCATACCATAACCCCACCGCCACCATGGCCCACTCGATCTACAATGTTGACATCGGCAAACCGCTCACCCACACAACGTCATACATGCTGTCTGCCATCTGCCCTGTACAGTGAAAACTGCGTTTCATCCGTGAAGAGAACACCTCTCCAAAGTGGCAAACGCCATCGAATGTGAGCATTTTCCCACTCAAGTCGGTTACGACAAAGAAGCTGCAGTCAGGTCGAGACCCTGATGAGGACGATGAGCATGCAGATGAGCTTCCCTTAGACGGTTTCTAAAAGTTTGTTCTGAAATTCTTTGGTTATGCAAACCGATTGTTGCAGCAGCTGTCCGGGTTGCTGTTTGAGTGAATGATTCAATGACTCACTCAACTTGTTTTGTTCCTGTATAGACAGCGTTTGAATGAATGGTTAATTGACTCACTCATAAACATACTAACTTGGCGCATCAATGAAACATGCAGAAAGAGTCGCTAAGTCACTTAATTTAATTAAATCAACCAATATGACAAAAATAGCTGCTTGTCTTTTAAAATGTGTTCATGCATTGTATTCATAATACTAGGGAAGGATGGCAACTTTTTCAGCTAGGTTTGAATTGTACTCATGTACCACTGAAGCACATTAAAATGAGACATTAAAAAACATTTACACAAATTGAATCTTTTAATTGCTGTATTAAGAACATGCAAGACAAAACACATTAAGGTTTTAAATTACATATCATGTGATAAGGAACTTACCTTGACTGAAGTTTGCTCGAAAACTTCATTATGGTTAAAATGGGCTGCACTGTTTAGAATTATGTGTAATAATGGCTCTCACAGCATGGTGCAAACTGCAGTACTTTCTCTCTTTCTGGGCTTAAAGATTCATTATTCCTCCTTCAAGATGAAGAGAGCCAAGGCCTTGAAGAACTGCTCAGCCCTTTATAAATAACACAGCACTCAGCCTCAGTGTCACTGCATTTTGTAAAACAACACTTAAACACACATTAGCGTCACACGCAAACTCTAGATCCATACACACGTCAGACATATGTTTCCACATGCCGGCCTGTTGTAAACAAAAGAACAAACACGCTTCAAACGTGGCGTTCGGAAAGAGGCTTAGAAGGAAGCTTTCACCAGCAACTCATTGTCTGCAAGAGATGAGAAAAAAGCTGCCCTCCATTCGAAGTGTTTTCAGTGTAAAGCATTAACATAATTTTTTCGACTGCGGTTCTCCCAGGACCCGCTGATGAAGGCTCTACCCATAATTCTAATTGCATGGACTGCATTCTTAATTAAAAGCGGTACAAATGGATTTTATGCCATGCCAAATTAAATCTAAATTCATTAGATATAAACCCCTTTTAAAAATTGATGCAAATATTTGAATTTTTCAAAAGTTTGAGCTCACGCTCTCCATTTTAGATGAGCGCGCCATTATACGGGAGGAAAATGAATGTCTTTCTGTAAATGAATTATCTAGTTATTATGAAATATTCAACAAACCTTGGACGTTGTGTCCTTTATTTGGCCTGTCTTTCATATCCCTATGCCTTCAATATATTACTGTCTACACTGGCAGATAAAAGAGAATGCCAGAAAAGTCATTTGATGCTCTAGAAACAATTAAGAGCTTTATATCAATGCAAACATGGATTGCAGCCTGATGTCTTCAACCGTCTTACAATAACATCAAATTGGAGAGACACAGAGCATCCATAAAAATGCATCATTTATTCCATTAAACTAGAGATAAGACCCAAGAGACTCTCTGAGGATAGAGATAATAAAATAACATTTCATCTCACTGAACCTCTAAACACCTGTCCTAACTGTTTGAAATCATAATTGACGGTTTACTTTTTAAAAACTATTATCTTATCATATTTTGCCCAATTTATAGAATCATAAATCAAACTTTATTCCATTAGTTGTATTTTATAATATTTTAAAAATGTTTTTGAAAGAGGTCTCTCAAAGCCTGCAATTATTTGACTATTTCTGTAAAATTTTATTTAATTTAAATAAGTGTTTTTTCCTGTGGTTTTTCTGTCTCTGTCTTTTTCCAATCAATCCTTGCTGAATAAGTGTCATAATTTCTGTCAAAACATGGTAGTACTTGATCAGCAAGGATGCATTAAGAATTTTTATTTTTAATATGTAGAAAAATAAATCTCTCTCTCCGCTTAATTAAAAGGTGATATAATGGATATAGTATTATAAAAGTCAGTCATTTCAGCTTAATTAAAAAATTAAAAGACTTTTTTCTGACTTTAGTTTTCTTAGTTTAGAACATGGGTTAGAGCTCTTAATTTTGAACTCTCAAAGTGCATTAGATAGAATAACTAAACTTTATACAAAAAAAAAAAAATAATAATAATTCCAAGTATTCTTTTTTTTTTAATATCACAATAGATATCGTATTGTGGACTTCATATCGAGATATTATTGTATTATGATATTTTGCTATTGTTACATCCCAATTGAAATATAATATGTACTGTATACATTTAAAGATTTTGCAACTTCAAAACATCAAATTGCTAAAATATGTATACAACATTGCTTATTTGCACAAAGTTTCTCAACTTGCATTTCTGAACACTCGCATACCGCTTATGTCGCTAAAAACCACCAACTCCTGTTAAAAATCAATGGCTTTTGGTTGTTTTGCTGCTGCAGATCTCTGCATGTGTGAACGGCCCTTTAGACTCAAGTATGGAGGGATGTGGGATGAAGGCAGAGTGTTAGCGAGAGAACGAGGGAGGAGGAGTGTGTGGAAAATATGTTTCCACCAGAGGCCAAAGATTTATGGATGCTTCTCTGTGTCTTCTGTACTCTGCAGGGCTGCAGTCTCACAGTAATGGATAAAACAGATGTTTGACACACCAGCACCTCTTCATGGGTCTGCTGCTTTCAGAAAGGCCTTTTTTACAGCGGCTACAGCTTGGCGCAGGACTGAGCGGGGCAGCGAGGGGCAGAACGGAAGTGGAGGTCATTGTGAAACATGAGGCCTGGGATAAGAGTCTCTTTTCAGTCATGTGTGCCACAGCTGGGCCCGAATTCCCACACATACACACACCTCTCATGGAAAAGTCATATTTTATGTCTTTCAATGCTTTTCTTACTCTGACTAGTTAGCACTTTCTCTCCAGCTCTGTTTCTCCATGCCCTTTCACTGCTCATTGGGATAAATGTTTTATTCATTTATTATTCAAGAGTGTGTTTGACAAATACAGTTAAAAAATTCCTGTTTAAATGTAATTTCCACTATACTGAAATACCTTACATATCTTATATGAAATATGTTATATACCTAAATATCTCAATATATTTAGGTATATATTTTTTACATTTATTTTTATTTAAGATATATTCAAGATATTCATAAACTAGATTATTTCACTTTAAAGTTACCTATATTGACCTTTTTTAACCACCATCTTTACACTATTATTTATTAACTATTATATTAATTATTAATAACACTATTATTTAGTAACACCATTATTTGCTTTATAATATAAACCTTGATATTATTTTTAAAGATATTTTAGACACTTTTTTGCTTTAAAATTTCAAATATATAAAATAATCTTGATATTTTGATATTAATAATATTCTTATTTCAAAAAAGAAAAATAAGATTTAAGTTACAATTCTGCATTGGCTTACAGTTTAACCAAAATCTTTAACACTATTACTTTATAACCCCTTTATTTGCTTCATATAATCTTCTAGATTATTTGTATTTATTTTTTTCTTTAAGCATATTAAGGCATTAAGGCATAAAAATTCCCCATTATTTAAAGATATTTTTAAGATAATAATATATACAATTTCACATACATAAAATAATCATAATCCTTTTTTTTTTTATTTCACTTCAAGTAAGATAAAGTTAAAATTCCCCACTGACTTGCACTTTTTTTTTTTTTACCAAATTTTAAAACTATTATTTTATAACACCATTATTTGCTTCATATAAACTTTTAGATGATTTTTATTTTTTGTTTATTTCACTTTAAGTACATTAAGGCATTAAGGCATAAAATAATACCCATTCACTTGCACTTTTTTTTTTTTTTAAACCAAAATCTTTATTACAATTATTTTGTAACACCATTGATTCATAAAACATTCAACATACATTATTTTAATTATCACTTATTAATAAATTATTATTTTGCAACACCATTAATTGTTTTCGGAAATTTATATCTACCTAAAATCTTACATATTATAAATTCATCTTTAATAGCATAATGTAAGCAATGTCAACCAAGGTCATGGATTTGATTCCCAGGCAATGCATATAATGCCAAAGTTTTACCTCAAATACAGTTGCTTTGGATAAAAGTGTCTGCTAAATGCATGAATGCAAATTCAATGATCACAGAATTATTTAAAGAACGAATGTTTGAAAACCTGGATGGACAGAAAGGAAGGATGTGGTCAACCACAAAACTCTATCCTGCCCTCCCAATCCATCTTTTTCTCAATCACTCAGGAGTTGAGGATGTGTGGGCGTGTCTGTTTTCCTGCCCTCACCTCAGTTCTTCCTGTTTCATTCATTTCCAGAGGGGTGAGACAGTGCTGGAGGGGGAGGGAGACAGATCTGGGTCTGCGCTCAGCACCTGAGGCGCCCCGGTGTCATGAGAACTCAACGCAGCCCTGTTCATTTGTGGAACATCTGTAGCACACAGACAAAATTATTAATAACTCTGCGTTCTCATCTGCCAAAAAGGGTGATGAAGTGGCGATACAGTCCAGCAGCTAAACCTGAGAAAGGAGAGAAAGAGAAAAAGAGGGAAGGCAGAGAGATATTTAGTGCTGTAGCTGAGAGAAGACAGATACAGATACATAGCAAAGTTCTTTGACTTGGTGTCAACATTGTGGGAGGTTTACGGTCACACTGTCTATTACAGCAGAGTTCATATTATGCTGCAATTTTATGAGAATGTACTGAATGACAGACAAAATCATGTTTTTTTTTCTATATCTCAAAGTTCCTTCTAGGCAGCAATGGGATTAATAGCTATTTAGTAAAACCCTTGCAACCACATTGCAATGTGCTAAACATTCAGAACCCTGTCAACCAACCAGAACACTTTAACCTACTTAGCAACACCTTAGTAACCACACAACAACACCCTAAATATTTAGAACACTTTAGTAAACGCATAGCAGCACCTTGGAAGCCACCCAGAAAACACTTTAACATTAGCATGGAAACACCCTGGCAACCACCCAACCTACTTAGAAACACCCTAGTAACCACACAATAATGTCCTAAATATTCAGAACACTTTAACAAAAAGCATAGCAACAGACTGGCAATCACCCAGAACACCATAACCCACTTAGAAACACCCTAGTAACCACACAGAAATGTCCTAAATATTCAGAACACTTTAGTAAAAGCATAGCAACACCCCGACAACCACCCAGAACAGGCTAACCCACTTAGTAACACCCTAGTCAGAACACTTTAGCATCAGCATAGAAACACCCTGGCAACCACCCAACCTGCTTAGAAACACCCTAGTAACCATACAGCAATGCCCTAAATATTCAGAACACTTTAGTAGAAGCATAGCAACACCCTGGTAACTACCCAGAACACCATAACCCACTTAGTAACACCCTAGTCAGAACACTTTAACAACTGTACAGCTACACCTTGGCAACCACCCAGAACATGCTAACCCACTTAAAAGCACCCTAGTAACCACACAGCAATGTCCTAAACATTCAAACCACTTTAGCATCAGCAAAGAAACACCCTGGCAACCACCCAAACCTATATAGAAACACCCTAGTAACCACACAAGAATGTCCTAAATATTCAGAACACTTTAGCAACCACATAGCAACACACCCTGGCAATCACCCAGAACATGCTAACTCACTTAGATACACCCTAGTAACCACACAGCAATGTCCTAAACATTTAGAACACTTCAGCATTCACATAGCAACACACCCTGGCAACCACCCAGAACAGACTAACTCACTTAGAAACACCCTAGTAACCACACAATACAATACAATGATCTAAACATTCAGAACATTTAGAAACCGTATGGCAACACTCTGGCAACCACCAAGAACACTCAAACCCACTTAGAAACACCTTGGTAACCACAAAGGAACTGCCTACATAATCAGAACACTTCACCAACTGTTGAGCAACACCCTGGCAACCACCCAGAACACCATAACCCACTTAGAAACACATTAATAACCTCTAGAGTGCATTGTAAAATATGATTTTTCAAAGCTGTAAATAAAAATATATCGAACTACATTTTTTTTTTTACAAGAAAATACTTTTTCAGTTTTTGTATGTATATTTAATTTAATGTTACTTCCAGTTTCTTTGCAATTATTTGTGAAATTTACTAGCAATTTCTGAGTGAATAAGAACTCAAAATATTACTACATCCAAACTCTGTCCTCTTATACTCTTCTCCTAAGAAGTTGTAGGAGAAATTCTGAGACAACATCAGGTATGAAAGACCAGGATTTGAGCAACAATATGTATTTATAGTAATAAAAATGAAACATTTTAGCACACTTGCATCATATTTGACTTATTTTCCATTGTATTACTAAAAAACTGACCTAAACAGACTCAAGTTAGAGAGAAAAAACAACTCAAATGATCCCTCAGCTGTCATCTTTTGACCCCACACTGTATGAAAACAAGAGGCGGAGTGTAAAAATAGGGTGTCTGTGATTGGCTGTCGTGTTTGAGACCCCTGATGATTGGGAGTTGTTCCCGGGAGGCGGCAGACAGGCGTGTGTGCGATGAGGAGCCCTCGGGGACCGCTTTGCTTTTTTACAAGCAAAACAACTTTGTGCCCGAGTATACCCCACGGGGTTATTGTGTAGGTATTAGGGAACAGTCAAACACAGAGAGCAGAATTTGCTGACTTCCTTTTCTACATTACCTTTGGACAGAGAGCTAAGATAACTTTGGCAGCTTCTGAGAGCGCTTGTGGCAGGGTGAACATATGCTTTCTAGACATCATCCTACCATAAATGGCCATTATAATTTAGTATTTATTTAAATATTTTGAAGCGTTTTTTTTCTCCATTTATTCAGTATTCATTTATAAGTATTACATTTTGATTCTTTTTACTTTAGCCAGTAAGGAAGCACCCAAACCTACCAAACTCATATAGCAACACCCAAGCAACCAAATAGCAACGTTCTACACATTTAGAATACTTCAACAACTGCACAGCAACACCCTGAGTACCACCCAGAACAACATAACCCAATTATCAACACCCTAGTAACCACACAGCAACATCTAAAACATTCAGAACACTTTAGTAACCACCCTGGCAACCAACCGAAATGCCCTAATTCACTTAGCAACACCCTAGCAACCACCCAGAACACCCACTCTAGTAAACGCACATTAAAACATTCAGAACACTAAAGCAACCGCATTGCAACACCCTAACAATCACCAGAACACCCTAACGCACTTAGCAAAACCCTAGTAACCATAGAGCAATGTCCTAAACATTCAGAATACTTTAGTGACTGCGTAACAACACCCTGGCAACCACCCAGAACACCCTAACCCAACACAGCAATGTCCCAAACATTCAGATAAATGTAGTAAAAGCATAGAAACACCCTAGTAACCACAGAAATGTTCTGAACATTCAGAACCCTTAATCAACCAATTAGCAACACCCTAGCAACTCCCACAACACCCTTACCCACTTAGCAACACACTAGTAATCACACAGCAATGTCCTAAACATCTAGAATACTTTAGTAAAAGCATATCCACATCCTGGCAACCACCCAGCAGAACCTAAACAACATAGCAGCACCCTGGCAACCACCCAGAACACCCTAACCCACTTGGCAACAGCCTATCAACAATATAACAACATATAAATATTATTAAAATCTAAAACCCTTTTGCCACTGCATAGCAACACCCTGGCAACCACCCAGAACACCATAACCCACATAAAAGTGCCCTAGTAACCACACAGCAACGTCTTAATTATTCAGAACACTTTAGCGATGACATAGCAACACCCTAGCAACATCCCTGAACACCCTAACCCACTTATCAATGCCCTAGTAACCACACAGCAACGCCCTAAATATTCAGAACCCTTTAGCAACTGCATAGCAACCACACATAATACCCACTCTAGGAAACACACATTTAAAACATTCAGAACACTTAAGCAACCACATAGCAAAACCCTAACAATCACACAGAACACCCTAACCCACTTAGCAAAACCCTAGTAACCACACAGCAATGTCTTAAATGTTCAGAATACTTTAGTGACTGCATAGTAACACCTTGGCAACCACTCAGAACACACTAACCCACCGAACAACACCATAGTAACCACACGGCAATGTCCTAAACATTTAGAATACTTTAGTAAAAGCATAGCCACACCCTGGAAACCACCCTAAATAACTTAGCAACACCCTAGTAACCACACAGCAACATCTAAAACATTCAGATCACTTCAGTAACCACCCTGGAAACCACCAGAATGCCCTAACCCACTTAGCAACACTCTAGCAACCACATAACAACATACTAATCACTTTGAACACTTACACAACTGCATAGCAACCACCAAATTCTGTTTCATGCCTCTTTTCCCCCCCCACACAAAATAAAATAGATTAAACCCAAATCAAAATCAAAATTCTGTTCACTCAGGTAGTCACAATTCCAAGTAACCCACCTTCTTTTGGATTTATTTTCATGTCACTGTTGTACTTATTTGAATTCACAATACACAATAAAATATAGTTCACACTGAGACCTAAATACAATATTAGAAGAACTGAAAACTCAAAAGACCACCACATCAGCTTGGCACGCCGCTAACGAAGGCTCGCTGTGCCAGCAGTGTGACTGACAGTGAGAGCCAGTGGACGGATTAATTAGCATATAATGCTATTTAAGGCCCAAGCATCTGTGCCTCTGCAAGTTAACACACATCCAGCGCCACAGCTATCACCACCATCCGCTCACAGCCACAGAGTTCTGGCGGAGTCCTTCCTGTCAGACAGCTGCTAATCACCCACTTTCATAATTGAAACGGAGGTGTAAGATTGCGCAGGTGGTTGCGTGTGTTTGCGAGTTTGTGGAACGTCTGAACTCGGTGATGCAAAGCTGCTACTGAGGCCATTTTATTCCGAAACATCTGTCTGTTTTGGATCCTTAAAGAAGAACTTGCCCAAGGCGTTTCTTTTAAGAAAAAGTAACTCAGCATGTTGGACATCTTTTTTGATCTAAGAAAGAGAGAACGCTGTGATCTTCCTTTGGATCTGGTGGTTTTTACTCGGCCGTGTCGTTTTCCAAAGAGCCATTTATAACCATAACTCTATGATTCGCATGGATATAAAGCAAGCTCCAAAAGTCAGAAATCACATCGAATTGGAGGTGTTTTCCCATTTAAATCTTGACATAAATAATGCATGCATCTGAATATTTTTTGTCATTTTTTATTTTTATTATTTTAAAAAAATTATATTTTGTATGCAACTGGATATTTCACTTTTTAAACTGGCTGTTATATGCATGAATTGTAAACTGAGCACTTCATTTCACCTCATTTCTACATATGGCAAATAACTTGACATGGTTTATGTAAATCATTAAGGTTTTAAAGTCAGGTTTACATAGCAGACTCTTTAATTTAATAACTTCTTGACCAGCTGCTTGATTCATTGAGGTTTTGTTCAGAAGCATCTGTGGCCATTACGGTTAAGAACATATTACCTTTCATACTGCAAAAAGCTTTTCACTTTTCCTGAATGAATAAAGCTGCCTGACCCATATTTGTCAATCTCATTTGCAGGAAAGCACAAGGTAACCTTAATAATAAAGCACTTGCTGAGAACAATGTGAAGCCTGGAACCTAAATTCTCAGCCCGACACACACTCACAGGGTTGTTGAATTTTTTTCCTAATGACTATGCAGTCTGAGTTATTGCCAAGGTCCCATCAACTTCCCCGGGAAAGAGAGAAAAAAAAAAAAAAAAAACCTAAATACACTATTAGACGTCCATCTGGAAATGTAATGCGCTGGACTTCTGTGCAGTTCTTGGTGAATTACCCCTTAAACCATTATAGTTTACCATAATTCTTGCCAAATACAAGACTGCTGCTGTGTTCGTTTTAAACTGATATATTATAGCACTGAAAAATCTTATTTTGTAGCAGACATTCTGTAGTATTGAGGAATAAAAAGTTATGTCGAGTCAAACGCAAACTGTTACTAGCATAAAAGAGCCCTTTCATTATTTATGGCAGCAAGAATGCAAAATGGTTGTTAAAAATGTAAATATTTATTATTCCCTAATTACATACTACTGTTCAAAAGTGTGGGATTAGTACAATGTATTTATTTTTATTTTTACTCAAAACAAATTAATACTTTTATTCAGCAAGGATGAACAAAAGTCACAGTTAATATTACAAAATCCTATTAAAAAAAAAAACTATATATTTATTTAGATTCAGGAAATTTGACCCTTAACTGTCACCTGTCCCCTCTGTGGGACACTCAAGTTTACTTTACCATTTCACCTCAAAAATCTACTTCATAACAGCATTGTCTGCATTGTCTTTTTTACCTATCATGCTTTAGAAATCATAAGAAAATATATAGTATATAGCAGTTGAAAATGTACAATCTCAAAATTCATCCTTTGAAAACAATTTTAAAATCAGACATTGCATTACCATGGAAAATGTACATCAAAGTCATATTACGAAATTTCGCTCATGAATTATAAAAATGTACGTTTGAAGACTGCATTTTCATGTCTTGTTCAAAAATGTAAGTGACAATTAAAGGGTTAAAAAAATCATATTATATATATATATATATATATATATATATATGTGTGTGTGTGTGTGTGTGTGTGTGATGTTTTGATTAATTAATGTAATTAATCGCACATCATAGCATAGCATAGCTTCAGCAAGAAATCGCGCAACAATTCTGCTATAGCTTCAAAGGTAAAATGTTCTCTGCAAAATTGAGCAAAAACACATAGTATTGTGTTTAAAATATAACGCAATATCAACTTCTTATTCACTGAACTGTTGTATAAAATCACATTTAAGCTAGTCATAGATCGGGACATGTGCGAAAATATTTCATCACATTATTTTTTTCACAACAAATTAGTTAAGTTAACGTGTTAAACTTAATTACACACACACACACACACACACACACACACACACACACACACACACACACACACACATAATATATGTGTGTATTTGTAGCTTTCATGGTAAAAATCTTTAGGATATTAAGCAAAGATCATGTTTCATGAAAATATTTTGTTTTGTATTTTATTTCAAAACTTTTGACTTTTGACAACTTTAAAAGTAATTTTCTCAACATTTAGATTTTTTTTGCACCCTCAGATCCCAGGTTATCAAATATTTATATCTCAGCCAAATATCGTTCTGTCCTAACAAACCATGCCTCAATGGAAAACTTATTTATTCAGATTTCAGATTATGTATAAATCTTAATTTAAACAAATGTGACCCATATGACTAGTTTTGTGGTCCAGGGTCACATATTAAAAAAAAAAAAAAAAAAAATACAATAAATAATAATAATAATAATAATAATAATAAACAAACAAAAATAATAATAATAATAATAATATTATATATATATATATATATATATATATATATATATATATATATATATATTTATTTATTTTCCCATTAAAATGATTTTGAAATCTCCGAGTATAAAATTCTAAAATAAAATCCAATACAAGTGTGTTCTCAGATGTTTCAACCCTAATGTATGTTACAGCACTGATCTGAGACCTGCTCTAGAATAATATTCCAACATTAAACCCTTGATTTTCTCAAGGTGCAAATATGGATGTTCAAGGCACTTAATTGAAAAGAGTCATGTTGTTTAGACTTGTAGATCATGTATGTAAACATCATTAGCTTTTTGAACTTGTTCAGTGAAGTAAAACTGCCAGGCTAATTAAAGGCCGCGCAAGCGGTTCTGGCTCCGACGGCAGCGTGTTTTCCTGAGCGTGAGGTAGGGTGCTGAACGCGTGGGGCCGCAACTTATCATTTGCCTGTCAGGGGAGGTAAATTGAACCCTTGGCGGGGCACGGCGATGGGTCAACAGGCACAATTCGTCCACCATCAACCACTTTTAAGTTGGATCTGGCGAGCGAGAAAGGGGAGAGAGCTACTGTCAATCAAACAGTGTGACGATCATTACTGGTTTGCAGCGAAGCAGAAAAACACGGTAATAAACAGGTCAGGCCGACTCCATCGGGCCGCTCGCGCTGCTCAACGAGGGCGCGGCCCTGTGGCCTCACCGGGCATCAAATCCCCGTCTTCCTGTTTGACCCCATTACTAGAGCATGATGGGCCTGCCTGTCACCGCGCCGACTGCAACAGTCCGACGCGCCGAATCACTCTTCCCGACAGGTAAGCCGCGGCATCATTTATTTCAGCCGCCAGCTACGCTCGACTTCCTGTGGCGACGGGGCATCTTTAACACAGCAGAAGTGCAGAAACCTTCCATTGTTGCTTCCGCAGACACTCTCGCCGGAAGATGACAGGAAACTGCGATCTGGAACGACAGAGGAAAAGTTGCGTCAGGTGCTTATGCTAGCGGTGATTCGATGAAGGTGGGCCTCATTTGCTCTCCAGCGAGGTGTGAATCTGCTGTCTATTCAGAAGACACCTGCATGGACACCTAATGCACCCTGTCAGACACACTTTGCATGGCATACTTGAATAGAATGATACGAGCCATGATTAAACCACCAAGCCGTACTTAATGGACAGTGCTGGTAGTGGGGAATGTTCACAGTAGCTGGAACATGCGAGAGTTGGGCAAAATTAGTTTTGCAAATTTGGCCACATTCTAACCCAGAAGCTGAATTTAATTTGACAGGAATTTACTGAATTTAATTCAAAGAAATTCAACACAGATTATGCATTTTGTATATATTAATATTTGAAGAAACAGACACTTTTATTCCGCAAAGAGGCATTAAATCATTTAAAAGTGACAGTAACGACATTTAGAATGTTGGAAGTAGTTTTTTTGACCTTTCTATTCATCATAGAATGCTTAATAAACTTTCTTGAGCATCAAATCAGCATATTAGAATGATTTCTGAAGGATCATGTGACACTGAAGATTGGAGTTATGATGATGAAAATTCAGGTTTGTGTTATATGAATAAATTACATTTAAACATTCAAATAGAACACAGTTATTTTAAAATGTAATATTTCACAATATTACATTTTTTACTGTATTTCTGATCAAATAAATGCAGCCTTGGTGAGCAAAAGTGCATAAGCACATAAATCTAGCAATAGTGTACACATACAGTGCCTTGCTAAAGTATTCATACCCCTTAATTTTTTGTTTTGTTATGTTGCAGCCTTATGCTTCAAAGTACTTTTTTCCTACATCAGTTTACACTCCATACTTTGCACATCAGCATTTGGCAATTATCTGCCATTCTTCACCTCAGCTCTTCACTTCTGAAGCTATGTCAGCTTAGATGGGGGCTGGAAGACTTTTTTAGGTTTCTCCATAAGTATTTGATTGCGACCAAGCCAAGGCTCTGGCTGGGCCACTCAAGGACATTCATAGAGTTTTCTATAAGCCACCCTTGCTGTGTGCTTAAGGTCACTGTCCTGTTGGAAGGTGAACCTTCTGCCCAGATTCTGAATGCTCTGGACTTTCCTTCTACTCTGACAAGTCCATCAGTCCCTGCTGCTGAAAAACAACCCTAAAGCATGAGGCTGCTTCCAGCACACTTTACTTTTAGGATGCTACTGTGCAGGTGATGAGCAGTGCTTGGTTTCCTTCAAACATAATGTTTGGAATTAAGGTTCATCAGAGCAGAGAATTTTGTTTCTTACAGTCTGAGGGTCCTTTAGGTGCTTTTGTGTCTTCACTGAGGAGAGAACTGAGTTTGGCCACACCACCATAAAGATTGGTGGAGTTCTGTAAGTTTCGTCCATCTGCATATATGATTATGGAGCTCAACTAGAGTGACCACTAGCTTCCTGGTCACCAGTCTAACCAAGCCCCTTCTCCATAAATTGCTCAGTTTGGCCAGGGGGCCATCTCTAGGAAGAGTCCTAGTTATTCCAAGAGTCTTCCATTATGGATAATAGAGGCTACATGCTTCTATGAACCTTCAATGCTGCAGATTTTTTTTCTGAACTCTTCCCCAGATCTGTGGCTTGACACAAGCCTGTTTCTGAGCCCTACAGGCAGTTATTTTGACCTCAGGGCTTGGTTTTTCAGCTGTTAGACCTTTTCTAAGAGGTGTGTGCCTTTCCAAATCATGCTCATTCAAATGAATTTGCAACGGTTTAACTCCGCTCGAAGTGCAGTAACGTCTCAGAAAAGGGTATGAATACTTATGCAATGGAATCATGTTGTTACAAACCTGTTTTGTGCTTTGTCATTATGGTGTATGGATTGTAGATTGATGTGGAAAAAAGTAATTTAAAGCAGTTTACAAGGCTGCAACATAAAACGTAAAAAAATGAAGGGGTATGAATACTTTCGCAAGCCACTGTATATTAATGTGATTTTTATTTATTTTTATTTCTAAATATAGTACTTTCTCGCACTTCAAGCACTGATTAAAAAGAAATTCATTCAGATCAATTACCCACAGCCCCTTCATCTATACAGGCTTGACATTTAATGTATTATGAACACAAACAATGCGTGCTGCTGTACGCCTCTGTGCTGTGTCTGTTTTTATTTGAATTTGCCTTTGGTCTCAGCTTCGCCTTTGAGGATTAGAGGCGGACGGAAGAAGGGGCAGGTTTGTTGCTGCACTAGTGCATAATAAGAGTCGCGTCTGTGGCCTCCAACTCTACAAAGGCTCCAGATCTAAATGCTATGCAGTATATATGCATTCCTAGTACAAACACAGGGAGAGACTAGAGCCCAGGCGTTTGATCCTGAACCGCTGTGTTCCCTTTCATCTAGTTCAAGCTTTCCAAAACTGTCCCCGTGACTTTCCTCACAGAGAAGGTCTGATTACAACTCGTGATGGTTCTCCAGCCACAGGTGCACGAGATCCGTCCGCCTCATCCTAATATTCAAGGCCTTTGTTGTTGGGTCATTAAGTTTGCCGGTGGTACTCTCAAAAGGTTTCAGTTGTTTTGAGGCACGGCTGGCGCTTTATAGTCGTATCTCACACTTAAATAGAAATAGAAATTCTCATTATTTACTCACCCTCATGTCAGTCCAAACCCAAATGCTGTTGTTTTCTGTGGAACACAAGAGGAGAATTTAAAGCAACTCAATTTTCATGTTTAGGTGAAGTAATAAACATGCTTTTTATTTTGCCTTTAAACAACCTTCTTTTTCGTTAACCCTTAGCAAGCAATTCTCTGAGCATGCAAAAACTACATCCTCCGATTTATTGACTATTTAAAATGGCCATAGGTCACATAACCAGTGCTGATTATTACAACTCGGTCAAGTAGAGAGGTAGTCAAGCATGTGAACTTGCCCTTTTGATGTCATGTTAATCAAACCAGACTACAACAATTCTTTTCAATAAACTACATCAATTTGACATCCTACATTGATTATTCCACAACTTTTCAAATTTGTACTCAACAATAAATACATAATAAGTCGGATAATTGTGATCTAATCATGGGACCGTGAAATAAATGTGACCTCTTGTCAACTGGAGAATTGATCAATGTTTTAGAGAGTCAGTGCAACTATTTACTTCATGGTTATAATTCATACTTGCAATAACCTAAACTATCAATTGGTTGAATGGAATTTTACAATAACATGCTATTTTGTTAATTTAATACAAATTATTTTAATAATTTAATGGAGTTTTTCAGTCTTTCTGATTACATGGTTATGCTGGTACCTTCATTATAGGTGAGTCTTAATGAGTGAGTCACTGATTCATGAACTCAATCACTTTCTTTAACATTGCTTCATTCAGGAACAAAACATGTGACCTCCTTTATAAGTGAATTCATAAAATCTTTCACAAAACCAAACTGATTTGTTAAAAAAATGTAAATTCATTTGCGAACAAAACAAGCGACTGTTTTTTATAAGTGAATCAATGAATCATTCCTGCAACAGAATCAGTTCAATTATGAAAAAAAAGGAAAAAAAGTGAAAAAAAAATGTGAATTGAATCACTGAATCATTCCCAAAACTCAATTGATTCGTTTAACAATACCCGTTTCATTCTGGAACAAAACAAGAGACTTCCTTTATGAGCGAAATTAATCATTCATGATTTGTTCAAAAATACGCATTAAGGCATGAACCAAGTGACTGCCTTTGTGAGTGAATCAATGAATCATTCTGCAACAGAATCAGTTGGCTCATACAAAGTTGCTTCTCTTATGAACACAGAAATTTAGTCGCTGCATCAGAAATCACACACATTTGGTGAAAAACTTATTTTGCGTACGACAAAAGCTAAACAAGTGAATCATTCCCAAAACTCAATCGGTTTGTTCAACAACATTGTTTCATTCAGGAACAAAACAAGCAACTTCCTTTGTGAGTGAAATGAATTCATGATTTGTTCAAAAATATGCATTTATGAACAAAACAAGTGATCTTTATAAGTGAATCAATGAATCATTCCAGAGTCAGTTAGTTCAAGATGGTTCATTTACGAACCAAAATCGCTGCATCTGAAATCACATACATTCGGTGAAAAACGCATATAGTAAAAGATGAAACAAGCGGATCAATCCCAAAACTCAATCGATTCGTTTAACAACATAGTTTCATTCAAGAACAAAACAAGCAACTTCTCTTTGAGTGAAATTATTCATTTGCAATTCATTCAAAATATGCACTTATATCTTTATAAGTGAATCAGTGAATTATTCCCACAACTGAATCAGTTACAGCAGTTCAACAACACTGGTTCATTTATGTACACAACAATTGTGTCGCTGCATCTGAAATCACATATTTCAAGAAGGACTTATTTTATGAAAGATGAAATGAGTGAAAATATGCATTTAAAATGAAACAAGTGAAAGTCTTTGGTAGTGAATCACTAAATCATGTAAAAAAAAAAAAATACAATTTGTAAAAATCGTATTTTACGAAAGACAGAACAATTGAAAAAAGTGAATCACTGAATCATTTTCAAAACTCAACTGATTCGTTCAAGAATTTAGTATCATTCAGGAACAAAACAAGCTACTTCCTTCCTGTGTCCGAAATTGCATACATTTGGTGAAGAGCTTAGAATGCAACCATTAAAAGAAAATGTTCTTTATAGTAAATGCATATGAATGAGATTGCGTTGAACCACATCAAATCCTCCAAAAACAAGGATTCATTTAGTGATAAAACCAATGAGCAAATAAATAAATTGTACCCAAAACACCATACTTTGGAAGGGACCAAGAAGTGACCAAAGTTGGATTTGAACTCCAGTCACCACTCAATAAAGCTCCACCGTTAGGCCACGCTTCCGACAACACTAAATAATTTTAAAGTAGGTTTAATGCGTTTCTAAGTGCAAAAAAACACATGACTTTAAAAGTCACCCCATTCATCGCCATTTAAACACGCTTTCCCGTAGTCCTCGGTTAAGGTCCTCAAAATCCAATCAACGTGTCAGTGAAATGGCTCTTCATCTGCGGAGATTAAGAGCGCCTCTATTACCTCCGTTTTAGCCGTAGACCCGGCACACATTTCCACACAGCTATTAGTAACACCTGGAGTCTTTCACATTAGTTGAGGATCTGGCATCATAAATTCCGGCCTATTAATGATTATTCTGACTTCTTGGGATAAATGGCTCAATGTTTTTGATAATGAAAATATACACTCTGCTCAGAGAGCCCGTTCCTGCACTCACATTACCTTTGTAATGTACTTCATGGTTGATCATATCAGACGACGTCATAACTTCTACCAAGACGGACTTATTAACTCAGAAATGCATTTCAGAGAGTCTGAGATTCTTCAAGCTTAAAGTCCCTGATTTAATGAAAGGTACTTACTGTCTCTGTACTTTATTTGAAGTAATTCTCTGCCGCTTTTAAATTGGAAAAACGTCAGAAGGTTTCATTGTGGAGTCGAACACGTGAAATACGGCCTCTTCTATGTGTAGTTAATTTTGGAAGCTCATTTACAGTGTCATTTATGATAAAATCTTCATATTGGATCTCATGTTAGAATATGCTACACCTGTGAACAAGAATCATGGATGAGGATTTATGGGAAACGAGACATTTTTATTGTTGCGTTAGGCTGACCAGTGAAACCAGAGGTCACCAATTAGCAAACCGCCTTCTGGATCCAGACCCAAGATTGGTTCCATGAATCATTTATCATAAATTAATACAAAATTATTTTATCCACACGCAGACATGGAGCATCTTGAACAGCTTAAAATGCTTACTAAAAGGGAAATATTTTATTTACCTGCATGTCATATGACCAATAAATAAATAATGTCAGAGAAAAATAACGTAATTATTAGGTAACGTATTAACTTAAAATCTCAGGTGAAAGTTTGAGAATCCCTGCAGTACATGTAAACAAGAAATAATGTGAATTTGTTCATTTTAATATGTTTGAAAGACAAAAGCCTTCTCGAATCACAAATATGAATTTGATTATGTAATCCACATTACATGTAATCAGTTACTATGAGAAAACAATGGAATAATCAATGATCTTAGTCCTTATCTAAATTTCTTAAAAGGAGCAGAAAGAAAATAAGGAAAAGATTCAAATTTGCTAGCTGCATATTTTCTGCCTCAGCCAACCAACTGGCTTTTAAAAACTAGTTCATATCCTAATAAACTGACAGTAAATGGTTGCAAACTGGCAAAAAAAGTGAAAAGCAAATAAACAAACTAATAAACAAAACACATTTATTTAGGTACAAGTGCATGAACTCAATAAGAGCCAACCTAAACGTGCTAGTGATTTTATATTACAGTGGAACAGTATCTGAAATGCCACTGTGGAAAATAACCACACTTTGGTTCTATCCCATGACTGGCAGCCGTGTGCAAGAGGGACTCCAACATTTTCCAGAATTATATGTGGCTCGTATCATGAAAATTGATTAGTTCAGGGAAAAATGTGACACCAGTTAATCGAGACCTTAAATAAAAGATATAATTCACAGGGCATGCTGAAAATTGTCACTCTCAGCGCTTTTATGACTGTGCCAGCCTTTATGACTTCAAAGAAAATGTCACTGGCAGCAAATGACGTGCTACTGAATAACGTCGTTACGGAGAGGAAGACATTTAAAACTTGACGGTCTCTACGTTGGAGGGAGTACTTCTGCTGAACATACATTTTCTCCAGCCGAAGAGGCTAGACAAAGATACCCAGACCCTTGTCTTCTGTCACGTTCACATTTCAAATGAGCTTCTGCTGGGTAATTTCTACCTTCAAGAGCTTATAAGCCAGGTCCTACTAAATTAAGAAACCATTGTCTCTGGGAGCTGAGATGACCATGTCATTTATATAGTGACATGCTGTAGACTTTACCCAGCTTAAACCAGCCTAGGATGCTCAAGCTAGTTTTGTTGTTTTTTTTTTTAGTGGTTTTAGAGGGGTTTTAAACATTTTACCTGGTCAGACTGGGAAACTAACTTAAATCAGCCTGAACCACCTAGACCTGAAGACTTCATTATAAAAAGTCTATGACTAATGTACAATCATGGGCTCTTATCCAGATAAAAATATAATCAAAATCAACTTAATCAAGTGGGACTTGCATGCAAAAAAACCCAATACATATTCTTCACTTGCAAAGGCAACCAGCAATAAGAAATGCATTAGCTTATACTATAATTAGTAAAATATATTATGAATAGAGGTTCACTTACACTGTAAATAAAAATAAAAAATAATAATAAAATGTTTATTGGGGCATGTTTTACAAAAATATACAATTTCAGTCTTGTTGCAAAATTATTCATCAAAAACAGTGTTTACCTTCCACAACTTCAATCAGTACTGTAACTATATTGCAAGATTATATAGCAACTATTACTATTACTAGGAAAAAAAATATGCATCATTGGGTTGGGTCATGAGTGTAGAAAACAGATTTCATCTAATGTAGAATGTAGAATTAAAAATAATATTAAATTAATATAGTAAGTTTTAACCAAGAATTGGATGTCGAGACAAGCTTTGAACTTTGAAAGTTTGTAAGGTTTTATAGCTGAATATTTTTTCTTACAATTCATATTCCCCCCATCTCACAATTCTGACTTTATAACACTCAATTGCAAGTTGTTAAGCAAAAATTGGGAGATAGAAACTCGCAATTTTGAGAATATATTAGTCCGGACTTTATAACTTGCAATTGTAAGTTAATATTTTACAGTTCTAAGAAAAAAATCAGAACTGTGAGGTATAAACTCAAAATTGCAACAAAAAAAATACAGAACTGCGAGATGCAAAGTCGCACTTCATAGAAAAAATTCGGACTATATTCTGACTATAACTCGCAATTGTGAGTTTATATCACAAAAGTCAGAACTGTGATTTTTTTATGCAAACCTAAGATAAGAAGTCAGAATTGTGAGATTATAATTTATAAAAAACATAATTGCGCATTTATATCTTGCAATTCTGATTTTATAACTCACAACTGCACCATTGCGTTTATGTTGTGAGATTTTGAGAAAAAAAAAGAAAAAAAAAAAAAGAGTCAGAATATTTTCCAATTTTGACTTTATAACTCGTAATTGAGAAAGAAAAAAATAATGTAAATGTACAACTGCAAGAAAAAAGTTGGAATTGTAAGATATAAAGTCAATGCAAGAAAAAAAGAATTGCAAGAAAAATATTCTGACTTTATAATTCGCAATTGCGAGTTTATATTTTCCAATTCTGACTTTATAACTTGTAATTGTGAGTTTATAATCACAAATCTGAGAAAAAAATTATGCAAATGGACAATTGCAAGAAAAAAGTCAGAATTGTGAGATAAAAATTTGGAAATGCAAGAAAAAAAAAAAATTGCGAGAAAAATATTCTGACTTCATAAATCGTGTGATTCTAAGAAAAAAAGTCTGAATATTTTCCAATTCTAATTTTATAACTCGTAATTACGAGTTTATATTACAAATTTGAGAAAAAATGATGTAAACGCACAATTGCAAGAAAAAGTCAGAATTGTGAGATATAAACTCGTAAATGCAAGAAAAAACAAGAATTTCAAGAAAAATACTCTGACTTTATAACTCACAATTGCACGATTGCGTTTATGTTGCACGATTCTGAGAAAAAAAGTCAAAATTGCGAGTTCATATTTTCCAATTCTGACTTTATAACTCGTAATTGCGAGTTTATATCACAAATCTGAGAAAAAAAAATAAAAATCTGCAAATGCACAATTGCAAGAAAAAAGTCAGAATTGTGAGGTAAAAATTTGGAAATGCAAGAAAAAACGAAAATTGCAAGAAAAATATTCTGACTTTACAACTCGGAATTGCGAGTTTGTTTGTTTATAATCACAAATCTGAGAAAAAAAATTATGTAAATGCACAATTGCAAGAAAAAAGTCAGAATTGTGAGATAAAAACAGCAATGACTTTTTTTAAAAATCAGTGACGTAAACGTGCTTCCATACAAATAGATCAGTTTGAAATATCAAAAAACCAAACCAGTAAATTGTACTTCCTGTCAGTCCAATTTAATTTGAATTCCAACTCAAGAAGTATCATATTCCAATTGTTCCTCTTGATTTAGAAAAGCCCTCATTTCTGTTTCGTATACAGTAAGTTGATGTGGTGTGTTACTCCACTGTTGAAAATTATTCCAGGATATAATTGAGTGCAAGAAGTTATACTCCGCAGTGTCGACAAACACCAGAATAATAAGTGAGCTAACTCCTTGATTATCTCGCGTATTAGTCCACATTTTAAATCTGAAACTTTTCCTCTTTAAATGCTAATCTTTCCCTCCGAATCTCTGCCTAATCTTCTCCATCTAATTACTATGATACAGTTGATAAAATACTACTGCTAGGTTTCCATCTGAAGCTTGTACACAATTAGTGTAGACACAGAAAATAAATCAATATTCCCAATTCAACTGTAAAAAACAATTAAGGAAAACGGCCTGGCTGCGAAAATAACAGTGAATAATATTTATTAACCACTTCACAATTCACCACGGAGAACCGTACCCAGAATGCATCCTGCTCAAGTGCACGACTGCAGCTGATACAAAACGCATGACAGAAGTGACAGATGCCAATAACGGCGTTCAAAAACATGTGTGTGTAATTGAGAGATTTAATGAAAAACAAAGCAAAATGAGTCTCGGCCAAACCTGAACATGGAAAGTTGGGTGAGGTCGTACGGATGTGGCACATATGAAACAAGCCACGTACAAGGTCATGCTTATTCTCTTGCATTTCCTGAGCCAGGATAAAAATGCTCGCCCTCTATTGTTTTACTAGATTCTTTTCGCATTTATATACCGGCCGTTCACTCATCAACATGTGGGGAGACCAATTACACTGGCATTACGTTTCAAACAGAACAATGTGTGACCAATTTGTTTTCAACAAGTTCAGTGATGACACAATATGTTTCATAAGGCCAAGAGAAACCCTGGAATAAAAATAATTGAACACTTCCTTGCTTTAAGCAAAGCTGAACCTGAAATAACATGATACTAACGTTTCAAATCAATACTGTATTTTACATGGGAAAAAACGTAACTAAATCTGCAATTAGTTTAGAAAATAGCAACATTTCAACTTTCTGGTTAATCAAAGATGACCACTAGAATGTCTTAACACAAATATACCATTTCATAATCAATTTTTCATTATTTTATCAATCTTTACCTATAAGTAAGACTATAACTCGATACCTCATATATTAAAATATATATTAAACTTTTTAAACAACCATTTCTACTATGTCCTGACAGAAGAAATGAGCATTTACCCTCTTCCTTTCTGGTAGAGACTATCTGTTTTACTTCTGTACACTAGTGAAAGATGAGACAAGATAGAGGCAGGAATGTAATAAACGTTCATCCTCTCATATCATAAAAACTCATCGTCAGTCTCTGCTTGTGAACGGTGACGGACACACAAAGAAGAGCAGAGTGAGTCTATTAATAGGAAAACTACCCTCATTAAAGGTTTTGGCTTATTTTAGGAGCAGGACGAAGACCCATAAACCTCTTCATGATTGTCACTGTATTTATTTCAGCGTTAGCACATTCTGAAATAAAAAGAGGAAAACAAAAAAATACTTAAAAGAGATTAAACTAAATGTATAAATTTCGCTTGAATCTTACCATACCTTTGACTTAAACATGAATTCATGATTTATTATATTATATATATATATATATTTTTTTTTTTTTTTTTTTTAGATAAGCTAACAAATACATATATTTTTAGGGAAAAATTGCCAAATTTAACTCCTTAATTAATAAATAAACTAATAAATACATGATTACAGGTCACATTTTACCTTAAATTTCATTCATTTAAAATACATCTGTAAATTCTAAAAAAAAAAGTCAAAATTGACATACACACACACACATATATATATATATATATATATATACATATATATATATATACTATATAATATTAACTCTAAAATCAAAGAAAAGTCTGATAATTTATTTTTTAGATGTAAAAAATAAATAAATAAATAAATAAATAAATAAACTTATATACCTAATTGTCTTCAGCATAATATAATTTTTAAATATGGTGTAGACAACATCCATAATACAGTCATGGCTAAAAATATTGGCACCCTTGCAATTCTGTCAGAGAATTGTTCCAATTGCAAATGTTTGGTATTTTCGTTCTTATTGTTTTAGTTTGCACTGGAACACCACAAAAAAATAAATAAATAAATAAAAGTAAATAAATAAAATAAAAAAAACTGAGAAGAAAAGTCAAACTTTATAAAATTTCACACAGAAAAAAAATGGACTGGACAAAATTATTGGCATCTTGTGAAAATGTAAAACAAAAAAAAAAATAATTGCTTTTCAAACATATGATTCAACCTTTGTGTTGTGTGTCACACTGAGCATAAAGAAAAGAAAGAAGTGTCGGTGGATTTGAGAGAAAAAAAATGTGGAAAAACATGGACAATTTCAAGGCCACAAGTCCATCTCCAGAGATCTTAATGTTCCTGTGTCCACTGTGCACAATATCATCAAGAGGTTTACAGCCCATGGCACTGTAGCTAACCTCCCTGGATGTAAACCGAAGAGCAAAATTAACTTCCAAACAAATTCAAGATGATCTGCAGACACAGGGTACAACAGTGTCAGCTCGCACTATCCGTCGCCATCTGAATGAACAATGCTATCTCACGGGAATTCGTACATATTTTACAAGGTGAAGTAAATATTCATACGACCTCACTTGTACAATTTTGTACAATTTGCCTAGACCCCAGTGACGGGTAGGTTTAGGGGCTGGGTTAGGTGAAGGGCATTCGCAACTCGTAAAATACGTATAATTGAGGTCGTACAAATTTGTACGAATTAGCCACCTCGTAAAATACCTACGAATTGCCGTGAGGTCGGGCTGGAATGAAAAGGGACGCCATGGTAGGACACCACTGCTGACACAAAGGCATAAAAAAGCAAGACTTGAGTTTGCCAAAAACAATTTGTGACAAAACCACAAATTCTTCTGGGAGAACACACTGTGGACAGATGAGACAAAAGTAGAGCTTTTCGGTAAAAGACATCACGGCACTGTTTACAGAAAAAGAAATGAGGCCTTCAAAGAAAAGAACACAGTCCCTACAGTCAAACATGGTGGAGGTTCAAGATGTTTTGTGGTTGCTTTGCTGCTTCTGGCACTGGATGCCTTGACAGTGTGAACGGCATCATGAAATCTGATGATTACCAAAGAATTTTGAGGTGCAACATAGTGGCCAGTGTCAGAAAGCTGCGTCTCCACCAGAGGTCATGGGTCTTCCAGCGGGACAATGACCTGAAACACACTCCAAAAAGCACTCAGAAAAGGTTACAAACAAAGCGCTGAAGAGTTCTGAAATGGCCAGCAATGAGTCCAGATCTGAATCCCATAGAACACCTGTGGAGAGATCTCAAAACAGCAGTTGGGAGAAGGCATCCTACAAATGTGAATGACCTGGAGCAGTTTGCAAAAGAAGAATGCTCCAAAATTCCAGTAGAGAGGTGTATGAAACTCATTCACGGTTACAGGAAGCGACTGATTTCAGTTATTTTTTTCCAAATAGAATTATATATCAGATTTTACTTTTCTTCTCTGTTTTTTTTGTTGTTCCAAAAAATAAAATAAATAAATAAAAACAAACAAACAAACAAACATGTAAGTAGCAAAACATTTGCAACTGCAACAATTTTCTGAGAGAAAAGTTGCATTTTCTGACAGAATTGCATGGGTGCCGATATTTTCGGCCATGACTGTATAATTTCTTAATTTTGTATTTTAAGAGTGAAACATAACTAGTTTATGACTCTTTTAAACAATTCAAAATTCACAGCACCTCTAAATCCTACTTTTATGAAGTGACTGAGTTGATTGTACCTGTAAGTGAGATTTATCGTGACCCTTGGCTACTGTGGGGTAACCACAGTCTGGGATCTCCTCACCAGCCCTGCAAACACACTCAATGTTGGTATTACTTTGATGCCAGAACTCCAAATTTTATTGGCCAAAAACCTGCATTACTGGATGGCCACACTGCATGACACACACCACAGTTTTTGCTCCGAGACTATATGAATATTTCAGCGTGTCAATTAGCCAACGGATCATTTGGCTTTCCAGAGAAAGTAAACAGACATAACATCGTACACAAACATGGTTTTACAGGCTCCGAAATGCAAACGCAGCCTGTGGAAATACACGCCATTGACACTATCATCAGGCCATGATGTCAATAAAAACTCCTTCGTATAAACATTACTTTTGGACCGCGAGAGGAAGATGGACAAGGGAATGTTTAGTAATATGTTTGGATCTGGTGACATTGCTAGCACTGAAACGAAAAGGTATATTTAGTCATAAATGGCCAGACAAATATCTTAAATATTTCCAGCCGTGTACGGTTTTAAGTGTGCTTTTTCACAAAACATTAGCAGATTGTTTATGTCTCACCGCTAGGCTAAGCGATCGCTTCACTTGTGTTCCAGTCTGTTTCTGAGGGTGTAACTTGACCAAAAAGAGTGGCTTGCCAGAGAACTGTGTTGAACATGGCTCATGCTGTAAATCAATATTACTCTTTACACCACTAAGAAATGTTACCATGTGCTACACGTCTACTCTCTTAAACCCCGCCCTCCAAAGAACTGTCAGCCAATGAGAACAAGCAAATTAGTTGGCAGGTGACTCAAAGCTTTCTAATTGGGTAACAATTTGCATTTCTGTATTTTGACTCATTCTATAACATTTTTACAAACATAAACACTTGTTCAAAAGTGTGTTTTCACAGACAATCCAAATAAAATATTAAGACCTAAATGTTCTACAGCAATGGCAATCTAATGAGAATTATCATTTACAATAAAGAGAACTCATAGGGCTGTCAAATGTTTAATTGCGATTAATTGCATCACAAATAAGTTTGTGTTTACATATTATATATGTGAGTATGGTGTATATTTATTATTTATATATAAAAACACACACTTGTATTTTGTTATTTATATATACACATTATAAATATACACAGTACTCACAAACTTTTTGTTTAGACGCGATTTATCAGAATTAATCATTTGACAGCTGTAGAGAACTACACTATTCTAATTACTATACTACTACTTTTACTAATTATTACAAAAAAAATAAAAATAAAATAATATATGCTTAATCTTTATGAAAATAATAGGGTGGTCAAATCGATTAATCGTGATTAATCACATCCAAACTAAAAGTTTGTGTTTACATAATATATATGCGAGTACGGTGTATATTTATTATTTATATTTAAATACACACACTTGTATGTTGTATTAATATACACATTATAAATATACACAGTACTCACAAACTTTTAGTTTGGACGTGATTAATCGCAATTAATCACATCAAAAATAAAAGTTTGTGTTTAAGTAATATATATGAGTAGAGTGTATATTTATTATTTATATTTAAATATACACACTTGTATGTTGTATTTATACACACATTATAAATATACACAGTACTCACAACATTTTATTTTGGAAGCGATTAATCGCAATTTATCGTTTGACAGCCGTAGAGAACTACACTATTCTAATTACTATACTACTACTACTGTTACTAATTATAAAAAAAATAAAAAAATAAAATATGCTTATACGTTATGAAAATAATAGGGCTGTCGATTAATCGAGGTTAATCACAACAAAATAAAAGTGTGTGTTTACATAATATATATATGTGAGTACGATGTACATTTATTATTTATATTTAAATACACACACTTGTATGTTGTATTTATATACATATTATAAATCTACACAGTACTCACAAACTTTTATTTTGGAAGCGATTAATCACAACTAATTGTTTGACAGCTGTAGAAAAATATATATAATAAATAAAATATACATATACAATATATGAAAATAATAGGGCTGTCAAATCGATTAATCACGATTAATCACAACAAAATAAAGTTTGTGTTTACATAATGTATATGCGAGTACGGTGTACATTTATTATTTATATTTAAATACACACACTTGTATGTTGTATTTATATACACAAATATACACAGTACTCACAAACTTATTTTGGAAGCGATTAATCACAATTAACCATTTGACAGCTGTAGAGAATTACACTATTTACTACCTAATTACTATACTACTACTGTTACTAATTACAAAAATTATAAAATAAAATATGCTTAATCGTTCTGAAAATAATAGGGCTGTCAAACAGATTAATCGCGATTAATCACATCCAAAATAAAAGTTTGCGTTTACATAATATATATTTACCTCTATATAGTACACACATATATTATGTAAACATATGCATTTATTTTGGTTCCGATTATTCACGATTAATCAATTTGACAGCCCTAGAAAATAATTTTACACAAAACTGAATAATAAATGCACAATATTTTTTCCCATAAGTAACAACTAGATGATATTTACTGCATTTATCATTGCATAAGGCTGATTTACGTGCTATTTAAGAAAAAAAAAAGTAGGCAGTGTATAATAATATATTTCGAAAAATTCAGTACATAAAATATGCATTATGTTAAAATAAGGAAGAAACTGTACAGATGCATGAGGCCTGAATAGTACAGGACTGAGAAATGAGACCTGATCACTTCTTTTGACAGGTGGTTTTCTCATTCTCTCTCCTGCTCTTCTGAGTCTTTTATTAATATTACTGACATCCGGACTTTTCCCCCCACCCACACTTTAAACTCCTCTTCCATCTCTTCCGGTTTTACTTCTGAGTCTGAGTTCACCTGATGCTTTTATCCATCTCTCTCTCTCAGTCTCTCTCTCTCTCGTAATAGATTTGCTGTGTAAGAGTAAGGTGGCAATCAGACTCCGCTGGGTGCTTCGTTAGTTAAAGGAATCCAGCAAATGGATTTCCATAATTCAGCAGAATCATGAAAAATTCAAAAAGTAAAGTTTGTTCAAAAGTGCTAAAATCTTCTCATGGGTACGCTGCCTTATTTATTTGACATTTCCACATCTCTCATTTTCACTTGTCTTTTAGACATGCAAAATAGACCAATAAGACCTCAATGATTTACAGTAATGATTATCTAATGAGAATAACCATTTAGAATAATGAGAAGCCAAAAGTAAAACCTAAAGTAAAACATTCAGATGCTTTCCAATAATGAGAATTTTTGAGAGAAAACATGCTTGTTGATGTTATGAAATTGTAATCAGGTCACAATGGAAAATACTTAATTTATCAGTCAGCTTATTTAGTTTCCGGTTATTTCAAACACCACAAAAACTATTATAAATCTAACTAATAAATGTGTAAATTAAATGTAACATTCTTAGTTACTAAAACTAAAATAAAAAAAATAAATAAAAAAACTTAGAAATGCTGACTTGGCAATAAACACAAGTAAGTTGAACTACTAAACTTACTAAAACTAAAACAAACACCACAAAAACTATTATAAATATAAATAATACATGTGTAAAATAAATGTAACATTCTTAGTTACTTAGTAAAGTAAAATAAGTATGTTTTAGTTTTGTTAACAAAAAAAAAATGCTGACTTTGTCAACAAACCTATAAGTAAGTTGAACTACTAAACTTACTAAAACAACTTAGAAATGTTGACTTGACAACAAACATAAGTTAGAATACTAAACTTACAAAGACTAAAACAAACACCACAAAAACTATTCTAAACATAAATAAATGTGTAGAATAAATGTAACATTCTCAGTTACTCAGCAAAGTGAAATAGTTACGTTTTAGTTTTGTTAACTAAAACTAATATTAAACAAAAAAAAAAAATGCTGACTTGGCAACAAACCTATAAGTAAGTTGAACTACTAAACTTAGTACAACTAAAACAACTTAGAAATGTTGACTTGGCAACAAACAGAGAAGTAGGCTGAACAACACATAAACAATTCTAAATATACATAATAAATGTTGAAAGTAAATGCAACACTCTTAGTTAAGTAAAGTGAAATTACAAAGTTTTAGTTTTATTAACTAAACTAAAATTTTAACTTAAAAAAACTAGAAATATAAGACAGATCAGTAGGAACTGCTAAACTTAAAACCAAAACATAAATTAAAGCTAAATACTATTAATATTATATTTTTTATTCCAATGTTATTATTTTTATTTAATAATATACTTTAAGATTTAAAAAAGTACAAAACTTAAAATTAAAATCTGAAAATAAAATGCTACTTCAAAATATTCCTAAATACTACAATAATACTAAAATAACACTGAGCACCATTTCAGTGGAAAAGGGGTATATGAGAAACAGAGAGAGAGAGCGAGAGAGACCTATGCAGTTCACACGTTTATTCAAAGCAGCCATTTAGTGGTCAGAGCCCCTCTGCTGCTGTCCTGTCACTGCCTCTTTGTGTCTCATGCAGCTAAACCGACTGTCATAATTTCAAACAGGATTTACAGCAGTATAACCGCAAAACATGAGCTCTAACCCGATCCAGACCTGCAAACGATCTCCAGAAACTTAGCACAGGGAGAAAATCCCCAAAACAAACGCTTTTATTAATGTCATCCAGCGCTCTGCTGGAGTTTTTGGATCCTGGGAGAACATAAGTCTGATTTTGTGAAGCGTACTTGATTCCTTCCAAGTGGCAGACACATGGGCTGCTTAAATGTTTTACCGTTCACTTCTACATAGAAAATGACCTTTCGGAGTAAATCAGTCAAACATCGGCTGGTTATAGACCTATAAAGAATATCAAATTTATTGGCAAATTATGAAACACATATTTTATTGAAACTTGGGGGCAAGTTTCAGGGAGGCGCCAGAGCATTTTTCCAGCGACAATGCTCTCCGTTGAGTTTTAGTGCATTTTAAAGGAGCTTAACGATGACGTAAAGTCATTTTTTCTCCTTCCCCTCTCTCTCAATTGTGTTCCGTTGCCGAAAGCGTCTAATGAATCAAGTGACTTAAATGGGCCGCAGTGTTCGCGGCGTTTACAGTTCTACAGACGTGTGACTGGGTCAGAGTTTCTGCAGTTCAATACACAGAACACATTCACACAACGTGGGGTTTTTGTTGGGTAACCCCATTACAGTCTGAAACTATTTATTGGGGCTGAACTAGTTTTGCTTGAATGTTATGCAAGCGATAAAGAATCTCAACCAATGGCATGAGTTTAGGGCGGGACTATAGGGCTGACCAATGAAGGTTAGAAACTATTGGAAAAGAGAGTGGGGAATAGGATTGGGAAAAAAAAAACATGAAAAAAAGAAATAACAACAATGAATAAAATAAAATAAATGTTAAATAAAATGTAATGTTGTAATGTTAAAGAAGACCTAATTAATGAATTCATTAATTCAAGGTCTACATTAAAAAAAAAAAAAAAAAAAAAAAAAGTTCTACATGTGAATTAATAAAAAAAAAAAAATCCATGGTCAAATAAACAAACAAACAAACAAACAAACAAATAAACAAACAAATAAATAAATGAAGTCCAAAGTCTACATTAAAAAAAAAAAAAGTCAAAGTATCCCTACATATGAATTAAATTAAATTAAATTAAATTAAATTAAATTAAATTAATTTCCTAGGTCTACATATTAATCAAAAAAAATTAAATAAAAAAAGAATAAAAAATAATTAAACCTAATAAAATAAAGTATACACAGAAATTAAAAAAATAAAATAAAAATCCATGCGTGGATATCAATAATAAAAAAGTATCAAGGAATGGAACAAAACAAATCATAAAATATAAAATAAAATAAGATAAAATAAAATAATCCCAGGTCTACATATCAATTAAATTAAATGTAATTAAAATAAATGAATATAAAATAATTGTAATAAAATAAACCTAAGTGTACACAGCAATTACAAAATAAAAATCCATGTGTGCATATCAATAATGAAAAAAGTTTCAAGGAAAAAAACAAATAAATAAAAAACAATATATAAAATATAACAAAATAATAAAAACTTAAAATACAAAAAAAAAAGAAAAAAAAAAGAATCAAATTACATTACACTAAAATAATTGAAGATAAAATAATTGTAATAAAATAAACAATTCTACACAGCAATTAAAAAAAAAAAAAAAAAAATCCATGTCTACATATCAATAATAAAAAGAGTATCAAGGAACAAAACTAAATAAAACAAACATAAAATAAAAAAAATAAAATAAAATGTGCGCATATCAATAATAAAAAAGCATCAAGGTATAAATATCAATTAAAAAAAAAAAAGAAAAAAAGATCCCAGGTCTATTAAATTTCATTAAAATAATTGAATATAAAATAATTGTAATAAAATAAACAATTTTAAAAATACAATAAAATCAATGTGTGCACATCAATAATAAACTAAACTAAACTAAACTAAAAGAAAGAACGTCCAAAGTCCACATTTTATCTGTTCATGTTTTCCCTTAATTATTTCTAGTACCAAGCTCCGGTGTTTAAGCAACAGGAATGCACATTTTTGCAATTCATATTTGTGCCACAAGTGGCTCAAAAATTACACACTTCACCTTTAAATGATCAGTTGACACAATGGTCTAATTAGTGAAAATTGATGTCATAGTCTTCTATCATCCACACAGCCCGTTTACATAAGCGGTACTGTTTGCATGATACTAGCGTTTGCTAAACCTAGCCTGAGGCCGTGATTATGCATGGAAAATCATTCCTTTTGGACAAATTTGCATTCATCTGTATGTCTGTAATCACATTTAAACAATTGGACATGCTGAGATCCTTCTTTCAAACAACATAAAGCTCTTGTTTGGCTTTAACATCAGTCTTATCACATGCCCTGGAAACCTGGTTGTTTGGTGACCCATCCTAGAGCATTTATAGCTCCATTTGAAAACTGCTTTTACTAATGTGGGTAATTGTAGCTGCAAATGAGACATACTTTTTACTCTTTGACAAGGTGACAGCGTTCGATGATGGCACACAATGGCAGCTAATGACTCCTTTGTTCCAGTAAATTGCGGGAATACTCATTACAGCTATTTTAAATGCGCCCAGTCTTGGAGCTTAAATTGGGCAGTACTTAACCTACTTAAACATAATAAAACGTCCCAGCTGCTGCGGTCCTTGGCAAACTTAGTCAAAGATGCACAACTTTGATCTTAGAAGTCAATTAAACACTTTGTAAGATTTTAAAAACTAGGAGAAAGAACAGAATTGTTCTGCGGGAATTAGATGCGTTTGTTTCAAAACTAAGAGCGTTTTGATTTAAGGGTGACGTCCAAGTGTCAAATGATTGTTTTCAAACAGGTTTCTGAGTGTGTTTATATTCATGCACTTACAATGCAAGTCTATAGAGCTTAAATAAACTCTAAAATTAAACCCATGCTATAAAAGTATAATCAAACTTACAATGAAATAAACAAATTGCTTACCAATCTTTGCAGGGTTTTTTAGGTGGTAGAAGTTCATCCATCTAGAAAAAGATGATTTAAATAACTTTATAAATGAAGTAACATACCTTTTGCACAGAAATATGTAAGTGATTCAACAAATATACAAGTAACACTTCCGAAGAAATAATTATAATAATGTCAGAAGAACAAAACTTCTGCTATAGTGCCTAAACAAAAATTAAAAAAAAAAATATATGAAAAAATTAAACTCTTCATGCTTCAGAAACAGATTTAGACAACTATAGAACTTGAATATTATTTTTTGAAGAATTCTCAAGAATTAAAATAAATGGTTTAACAAAAATACAAGCTAAACAGTTGTCCCTTATAGACTTCATCTTGTAAATGTGTTTTTTTACACACTCAGGGACAAAATATTAATTAATTTATGGTAATTGACAGCAGAGTACAGAATATTCTGTTAATATCTAATGCTTGCCACTAGTGATGTCAAATATAGCAAATTTTATGCCTTAATGTAGCTTAATAGACCTGCCACTGTTCATAAAATAGTTAATAATAATAATAATAATAATAATAATAATAAGAAGAAAATAAATCAAAAATAAATAAAAAATAAACAAAAATATTAAAGAATAAGTAATGTTATAATTTATTATATAAAATAAAAACTAAAAGAAAAATATTTTTCTATTGATTTTGTACTTAATTAGGTATAAATAGAAATAAGAACCAAAAAACAAAAGAAAATACAACAAAATGTCAATTAAAAAGTAATTATTAATAAGAAATAAATAAAAAAAAAGAAAAAGTAATGACAAAATGAATATATGAAAATATATTTTTATATATTCATATATATTTCAGAATTTATTACAGTAAGAGAATATATGAAAGCTAAAGGAAATATAATAATTAGAATTAAAGGATAAAAGTAATTTATTTTTAATTACTTCAACTAATTACACAGAAATTGAAATATGAAAAGCTTAGGAAAATACAACATAATTTAAATTAACAAGTAGTTATTTTTTTTTTTTAAACAAAACATTAATTTTAATGACTTAAAATGTGTAAAATTAAGTAAATATAATAAGCAAACTATTCAACTTAATGAATAAATAATTCATAAATAAAGAAAAAAAAAAGTAGGATTATTTATTTAACTAATTAGGTGTTAGAAATCAGGTAATAACTGACTAAATTCAGTGTATAATTTATGTTGTTATATTTTGTTTGGCTTTCTTTTTTAAACAACTTTTTAGACTTTTTTTAGGCTTTATCATTTTTATTGATTTAGTTTGTTAGGATAGGACAATATTTGGCCGAGATGCAACCATTTGAAAATCTAGAAACTGAGGGTGCAAAAAAAATAATGTTCAAGTAAATATGTCCAAATTAAGTTCTTAGCAATGCATATTACTAATCAATAGTAATAATAACATTTATGTTTTGACACATACAATATATTTTTGGCTATATATATATATTATATATATTAGATTTAGTCAATTATTGATTACTGAACCTTTACAATCACTTCAGAAAATCTAATAAAAAAAAAAGCAAGGCCTTAAAAACAAGCAGTTAGTGTCGAATGGATGTGTAAATCTAAATAGAATTATAAGAATAGGAAGCTGTCCATCAAATAGGAGAGGAAGTTCATTTAAACACCAGGAGGGAAGGATGACGTCACCGATCTCTCAAAACATAACGTGCAAGTGTGCGTGTGTGTGTGTATATGTGTGTGTTGCTGATGTTTGTAAGTGACTAAGGTGTTCGTCTTCTCTTCTCCCCCCTTTAAAACGCGCCAGATGCCAAACGAAGCACCAAGATGCCACAGGCATTCGCAAACACACACACACTCTGACGGTGAGAGCGGGTAGGTGGGTGAGGACGAGAGAGGATGAGAAGCTCCCGTGGGGCAAGTCTGAGAGAGCGGGAGGGAGACGGGGATGACAGTGGAAGAGACTGAATATGACTGTGTAATATTCGCCGTGGGCCTCAGAGGCAGAGTCCTTATAACTGCCTGTAAAAGATGCAAATTTGGTGAAATTATCAGCTGTAGAGCCGCGGGCTGTTTTCCAGCGGCCCTCTCCCGGCCCCCCGGCCCCCGCGCTGGAGGAAGTATTAGAGCGAGGAGCAGAAAGAGGCAAAGTTCAGTTAGCTTGGGGCGAGCCCCTAACCAAACTCCTCCAATTGGGGACATATGAAGACTCCTTTTACTTGAAAGACCTCTTACGGCCCTCCACCGCTCAAACCAAACACAAGCAAATAGGAAATAGAGACGCAAAGAGTGGAGGAGAGAGCAAGAGCCAAGGAGAAGCCACTGGAAAGGAACCTTCAGGCAGGTTACAGGGTCTCACAAAGCAGTAAAAATACAGATATAGGCCTAGGCGCTAAAAATATTCATACGGCTATAGGTTTGCATGGCTGTTTTAACCTGCTAGAGTGAAGAAGAAACACAACTCATGCTTAAATGTCACCCTGGACCACAGAACCGTATATTTTCACACGGGTATATTTTTTGCAATTGCCAAAAATACATTGTATGGGTCAAAATTATGAAGATATTGTTCTATAGAGTCTCGTCCTTAGCTATTTTTCATTGGATATCTTGTTTCACTCATAAATGTGTCAAATTATGGATGTAAAATGTGACCCTGGACCACAAAACCAGCCATAAGAGTCCATTTTTTTTTTATTGAGATTCATACATCATCTGAAAGCTGAATTCATTAACTTTCCATTGATGTATGGTTTGTTAGGATAGGACAACATTTGGCTGAGATACAGCTATTTGAAAATCTGGAATCTGAGGGTGCAAATTAAGTTCTTAGCAATGCATATTACTAATCAAAAATTAAGTTTTTATATATTTACGGTAGGAAATTTACTGCTTACACTGCAAAAGAGGATTTTCTTACTTAGATTTTGTCTATTAGCCAAAATATTTAAAAATTCTTAAATCAAGAAGGATTTTCTAGACATGTAAAAATTATTGTCTTGTTTTCAGAAAAAAAGAAGTCACAATTAAGTGAGTTTTTGCTTAAAACAAGCAAAATAATCTGCCAATGGGGTAAGAAAAACAATCTGTTTTCAAGCAGAAAACTAGATTATTTTGCTTACCCCATTGGCAGATTATTTTATATCAGATTTCAAGCAAAAACTCACTTAATTTTAACATTTTTTCTGAAAACAAGACAATAAATTTTACTTGTCTAGAAAATCCTTCTTGATTTAAGGATTTTTAGATATTTTGGCTGAAAACAAGACAAAAAAAATTAAGCAAGAAAAGCTTTTCTTTTTTTTTTTTTGCAGTGTACAATTATCTACATGTGGGCGCAACAAAGAAACACAAAATCATGCTTAAATACAGAGTGGGACATATCCTAAACAAGAAAGGGGTGATTAAGATTAAGATTAAGTCAAGATTAAATCAAAATTCAACTCTAAAATGATGCACAAATCCCTTTTTTGTCATCTACTTTAGCATGCAAAACAACTTAATCAGTTCCTTATGGATAAAATCCAAGTCTTGTCGTCCATTTTTTTCTCACTGAATATAGAATTTTTACTCAGAAACATACCAGAATTGAAAAGAAGGTGCTCAATCAACTGTAGATGAGGTTCACCTCAAAAAAATCACAATTTTAAATTGCAACTTTAGAATAAAGTGCAACATTTGCTTTACAAATATAAATGTAACTTAATTTCTTTAAAATGATTGTAGAGTGAGTTAACAGAATTTAGATTCAGAACTGTCCATTCCAACTTTAGCTTTAATGCTTTCAATAAAAGTAGAATTTTTTTGTCATGATATTAAATTACTCAATATTAAAATAGAGTATTCAAATCAGTTTACTTGGCTGCTTTACTTTATTTTATTTACATGCAAGAGTGACAAAGAAACACAACATTACGCTTAAATACATAACGGGACACGCCTAAACAAGTATGAAATCAAATTCGCCCTTTTTAATGCATGTTCCTGATGCACAAAAAAGCTTGTCTTTATCAAAATCATTGCTGAATCGATTTTTCTTTTCACATTTTTGTTTTAAAATGCTGTTCCTAATGGAAAATATTAAGTGTCATCATCCATTTTTTCACAATGAATATCTTGTTTCACTGAAAAAGTGTCTGATTTTGTAATGAAAATGGGTTGCAAACAGGTTTCATGTTGACTTTAGGCTCTCACTGTCATAACATTTCAATTTGGAGTCAGAACCATCTATTTTATCATATTCATTTTGTTAATAAACTAATAAACTCTTTTGAATTGACTGTACTTAAAATTCTAAAGGCAGCAGGCTAACAAATTATTTTAAGTTGACTCAACAAATTGTTTTTTTTTTTTTTTTTTTTTTTTTTTTTTTACAGTGCCCAGTACCTAAACTTAATTTACCTTACTAACTATTAATTTAGCAGCAAATTTTGTAATGAAAATGGGTTGCAATCAGGTTTCATGTTGACTTTAGGCTCTCACTGTCATAAACATTTCAATTTGGAGTCAGAACCATCTATTTTATCATATTACTTTTGTTTAAAAATAACTGGTAACATTTTAGTATAGGGACCAATTCTCACTATTAACTAGTTGCTTATTACTATGCCTATTATTAACATATTGGCTGTTTATTAGTACTTATAAAGCATTTATTCTACAAGCCCACATCCCTAACCCTGCACTGTAAAAAACAATTTGTTGAGTCATCTTAATTTGTTACCTGGCTGGCCCTAACCCTAAAATTTTACGTTTTACTAAGTGACAACTTTTATATTTGAGTGGATTCAACTTAAAATTAAGGCAGCCAAGTAACAAACACAGATGTTAAGACTAACAAACATTTTTGTTTTTAGTTTAGTCAACTCAAATATCTTGGTAAACTAGGTACAACTTAACATTTAAATAAACTCTTTTGAGTTGACTGTACTTAAAATTCTAAAGGCAGCAGGCTAACAAATTATTTTAAGTTGACTCAACAAATTGTGTTTTTTGTTTTTTTATAGTACCTAAACTTAATTACCTTACTAACTATTGATTTAGCAGAAAATTAGGAGATTTAATTGATGCAAAAGTTGCAGTTAATGGTTTGTTAATAGCAAGAATTGGACCTTAAAATAAAGTGTGACCAAATAACTTAACTGTCATGATATGAAATTACTTTCTTTGACACGGAAGTTTGGAATTACTGTATACCTCTATATTCCATAGACATAAAGGGTTCAGAATGGATCACTATTTTTTAAGCAAAGGTACACGTTACATATGTGCTCGCGCAAACAAAGAGCCTCTTTCTCCTAAAAGTATCGACTAGGAAATAAGAGTCCACATCCAGGACTGTAAACATGAGCTAATCTTTTCCTAAAGAGGGGGAAAAGGAAGTTTGTGATTGGAGATCAAGTTCATTATGTGAAGAGCTGCTCTCTGAAGGTGATTGGTGGAGCTGAGGGTGGAATCGCTGCATTGAATGACGACTGGCGTTTATTGCAGCCCAACCTCAGCAGGTTGAGTCTCGGGGTCTCAGAGGGGTAACCAGTGTGAAGTGGCGGGGTGGTCTGTTTCGGGGCCGTCCCTGATGCCTGATTAAAATCTCAGGCATATTATCAAAAGCTAGGGGGCGCAATCAGATGACATAAGAGTGGCGAATGATTTTAAATGGATGGTGGATATGAAACAAAGAGCAGAATTATGGGCTGTATGCAAACATATTATGTTTTGATCCCAATCTTACTAAGCCTCCTTGCTGCCTACATAGATAGCTGCCTTTGAAACACCTTTGATTTGAAACGCTCTACAATGGCAGCTGTCTTTTTTTTTTTTTTAGTTTTATTAGACACACATACGCTTGTATATTTAGCCACTTTTATACATTTTTAAATGCCAAAAAATTGCCAGTTGCTACTCAAGATATTGGTTGTGACTCAAAAAGATGCCTACAGAAAATTTCTCAAACCCAACAAAATTAATAAATAAGTTGTTGTATTATTAGCTGTACAAATTCCAGTACATCCCAAAATAAAACCTTTCTAAAAAGACAAAGGTGATGTGCTGAATGTAGAGCAAACTGTTGCATAAAGAAAGGCCAGGACACCAAGCGCATCTAAGCCACATTTAGCCGGAGGTGGATCATGTCGACGGCCACCCTGCGAGTGCGATAGGGACTTAAACGTTTCACCTTTAACTAATTGTGTTTTTTAAGCTTGGGTTCCTGTAATTCTGCAGGACGAGGTGATCCTGGGAGGAAACATATGGTGTGGGACTTCTAAAGCTCTTAGCTGAGGCCCATCACACGGAGACGTCTCCGCAAACGGCGAATGTCACGAGCAGGCGGTGCGCGAGCTCTCCACTCACCCATTAAAGCGGAGGAGAGGACAAGAGGAGAGAAATATCCAAGGCTGCGCCATTTTAGCTGTAAAGAAGTTACCGGTTCAAATAATGCCAGAGTCTCGCTCCCCCGGTAAGCCGCGTGTGATCTACTGGGACCGAGTGATCTGAGATTGCTTTTCCCACCAATCTCTTCCAAATGTCAGAGTTTTTTTCTGCTTTCTAGAGGAAGAAGGATGAGAGAAGGCATACAGCAATACACAAGAGCGCGACACACAGGTGGGGACGAGCGGCGGATAGAAACGGCCAGGACCTGAGTGGAAGCACCCTCTGGAGACAGCACAGGTTGGGCTGTAAAAATCCCAGGGTCCCACACACACACACACTTGCATGCAGTATAATAGTAGTAGGGACAAAAATGTCTGCGTCATATCAGCAACGTAAGAAATTAATGTTCATTTTCAAGCCCAGGTGGAATCTACTAAATTGCATTGGAGAAAAATTTGTAGAAAGGAATGGAAACTTTTACTGGAAACCATTATTCAATTAGTCAAACTAATTGAATGCACGTAGGAAGTATGAGAATTTGGAAAAACTAGCATCACTAAACAAATTGCAAAAATTAGTACTGTTTTCAGACAGGTTTCCACACTGTAAAAAACAATTTGTCGAGTCAACTTAAAATAATTTGTTACCTGGCTGCCTTAAAATTTTAAGTTCAGTCAACTCAAAGAAGTTTAGTCAACATCAACAAATATTAAGTTGGACTAAGTGACAAGTTAGATTTCAACTTAACATTTTAAGACAGACAGGTAACAAATTATTTTACACTGACTCAGCAAATTGTGTGTTTTTTTTTTTTTTTACAGTGCAAAATAACAGAATTCAACTGAATACAATTAAATATCAATTCAAATGCAATTATAAATCAGAAATACGATTAAATATCTGGCTCTAGCTTTAATAGGAAAAATATAACATTTTTATTTTAATTTCATTTAAAAATCAAAATGTTTATGATTGGATGCTTTTTAAGATCACTTTGTTATGCAGAACAATTACACTTTTCATATTTACTAGACAAACACTTAATTAAGAAAGGCAAACTTAAAACCCTACATGTTAAAATTAGGGGGAAAATGTTAGTATAATAGGCATTTAAATACAATAAACCCAATTAAATATATACAGTCAAACCAAAATGTATCAACATTTCTCATATTATCACAGTTAATATGCTATAGTTTAGAAAACGGTAATAAAATATAACAAAAACTCAGAGTTAAACTCAGAATTCATCAAATTAATCTTGATAATGTCACATAACTTTGATAGTAAGGTATGTAATGGATCACAATCAACCACAAATTCAGACAACTGTTATTATGAGAGTATTTACACAACTATCAATACTTTGTTGAACAATTATCAAGCAATGCTTAATTTTATTTAGTTATTAAAGAAACACGTAAGCAAAAATGATCAATTTTAATGGTAGTTTGGGTGCAATATGTCAGAACTTTATTCTGCTATCCTCACTTACATAAACAATAATATTAAAAACAATATCAAAAATGATATCTGGTGTCTGAATATTTTTTGGTTTGACTGTAAATAATAAACATAAGTATATAATTTCATTTTTTTAATGTTTATTTTTATAAGATGAGCACTTTAAACCTTGACTGCCCAATTAACTTTACAAATTATTTTGCATGCAATTTGTTTACGGTTTAATAAAATACTTCTAGTTGCACGCTAAAACTGCAGCATTTCCCTGTGGCAGCATGGATAAATCATTGATTAAACATCTAATGCACAAGCTTTGCTCTTCACTTTTTTTGCACAAAAAACTCCTCTTCATCAGTATGTGAAATCTAAATTTGTTCACTTAATAATTATGATTTCTGAGCTTGCGAGAAGGAACTTTCCAGGAGGGCTTGAAGGCAGTGATAGTTGCATTTGATGCAGAACTGTTCAACTGACCGAGAAAGAGAGAGAGAGAAAGAGAGAGTGAGGAAGAGAGAAAGCATGTAACTGCGGTTGGAGTAATCCAGTGTGTATACCACAGGGAGGAGCTGTGGTTCTGCCTCCATCAAACACACTGAATTAAGTCTCTCTCTCTCTCTGAGAACTGAATGGAGTAAGTCTTGGCTCTGTGCCTCTCTATGAGAAGTCAGAGTGGTTTTGAAAGGCTTTCTGAAGACTAAAAACTCCTAAGTCTTTCCTGTTAGCTTGGACCGGAGAGACTAACGAAAAATAATAATCCATTAAGTAATCTTATTTGGAAAGGGTTACTTTGCATTTTAGAGGAAATTTCAATAATAAATAAAATACGTAAGTGGATATGAAAACAATTCGGTCACTTTTTTCTTTTTCCTCCAATTGAGCAACTGCACTTTTTTTGTGTGTTTTTGTGTTTGTCTCCCGTGTTCGTTTTGAGTCTCTAAGTCGTTCGAAAACACTTTCGATCACAAGATCAACAAGTCAAATATTTTTGAATGAAAAGTTAACATCCTGCTTCAATGAAACGTTTCATTCATTTCCAGTGGATTTATTTTTCTTCGCTTTAAACATGTCATCATAATAAACCCTCTCGATCCCTTCCTGTTGTTTTAACCCCTGAAAGTATGCGAGCGTGTTTTGAGATGCATAAAGCAGTCAGACGGCACGCGGGGAGCTCAGCGAAGAACTCTCCGGCCACATGTTTCACAATCTCCAGTCCCCCGATGAGAGAACTCGATCAGTAAAATGCCATTCCCAAAGAGTATCTGTTCTCCTCGGAGACGTGTCAAAGTCACTATTTCAAGCTCTCAACGCCTGATCCCAACCACAAGGTGGTTCCTATTTGTGCTCGTGTTCTGTATTGTGGGCTTTCGCTGGCACATGTGGTTTAAACGAAGCCTGCTGAAAAATGGCAAGGAGAAATGCTCACTGTTGTGTTGTTTATTTAGCCCAGTGTGGCGCATTAAATAACCCAGGAGAAAGTTTTATCGCTCAGAGGTTGCTCGGGAGACTTTTTAGATATCAGATGTCTTAACTTAGATCTCAGATGTTGCTCCTTAAATACCTAAAAAGACATTTTTGGCAAATGGGAAAATAAAAGTACAGAGCAACTAAACTTGTCACTTTAGTTCAACGTTACACTTGCAGTTTCTTTCCACTAAGCATGAATTTCTGTCATTTCTGAGTGGAAATTGTTTCTACACCATTTTTGAGGAGAATCATTAAGAATCATATTAATATTTTGATTTCAGATTTTTTTGGTGTCAGTTTGAGATTTATTTCGAAACTGAGAAGCAAAAGATTTAAGCAAAAATGTATCTCTCTGTTGAAACACAATTTCTTCTAAAGCGCTTAAATAATCTGCTTTTGGAAAATCTGAGGAGAAATGTCGGAGATTGAGATCTCCAACTTTTGAAGCCCATCGGTTTAAGATCTTTTTCCAAAACTCAAACTGAGGAGCAAGTCTTAAGTAAAACTTTCCACTCTCTCCCTTTAATTACACTGCCGTCTAGGAGAAACAATTGAGATATTATATAAATCTCATTTGAGCTTTTCTCTATCCTGCGGGAACGTATATCTCAAAGTAGTTGCAAGAATGAGTGCGCTAACTAATTCTCCATCATGAAAAGTATCATAAAATCTTTTTTTTATTCATAATTTCTTTCCAAATCAATTGACCCTGCTCTTTGGGTCAGTCCTGTTCTGTTGAGATGTGTTCGGGGTCGTTGCATTATTTCTCTTGATTAATAGGGGCTCTTGGATGCAACGCTCTGACCTCACATCAGTAAATGTGCTCAACACAAGCCGTCGGTGTCTGTACATCTGCGAGCATTGTGAAGATGGCATATTTACTGCCCCTGCCAGCGGGGTCAAGCCTCGGGCCTGTTAAACGTAGTGGAGGATGTAAAAAGCAATTATTCGTCAACGTGTGACCTTTAAAGCCGCCATCGCCGGCTCCTATCTGCTCTTCATTATCATAGGTGATGATCTCCTACTTGTTCTGTGAGTTCAGCATACGCCGTACATCCCACTCAGAGGAACGGCACCTACAGCAGAGTTTACTGGATAGTACGGATGTATTGGGTCATTTTAAGCACATGAGTTTAAGGACAAAGGGATTAGACGGAGTACAGTGTACACGATTTTTAATTGTTAATTTATTTATATATGCAAAGGACAGACGGTTTTGGCCATTGCCCCTTTTCCAGATACCGTTTCAAGTAAAATTCTATCATCATTTACTTTTAACTGTTTTTACCGATACAGTGAAAGTCAGTGGGGTCCAAAAAACCCCCATTTATTTTCATTGCATGTTATGTTGCACAGAATTAAGAAATTCAAACATGTTTGGAAAGAAAAAGGAGTAAATGGATTTTCTATAAACCTTTAAAGGAGAAAGTGATTTCTAAAATGCAATCACTAAATGGAATTGCAAAAATAATTACTGTTCTCAAACAGGTTTTTCTGAACGTTCTCCCCATCTTCAATTGGTCAGTCAAACTATTCCAAAAAAAAAAAACAAAAAAAAATTCATATATGATGTTGCACGGAGTTGCAAACATGTTTGGAATGAAAAGTGGAGTAAATAATGACAGAAATGATTTTTTTTGCATTTAAATAGTTAAATATCGGAATTAGAATCACTAAATGGAATTGCAAAAATAATTACGGTTCTCAAACAGGTTTTTCTGAACATTCTCCCTGTCTTCAATTGGTCAGTCTAACTATTCAAAAAAGAAAAAAAAAAACAGCTTGTATGATGTTGCACGGAATTAAGAAATGCAAACATGTTTGGAAGGAAAAGTGGAGTAAATAATAGCAAAAATGAAATTTTCTGGCCCGAGGAGGATATTAAATGATATATAGTATAAAGGGAGGATATTAAATTATATATAGTAGTCAACATTTGAAGTGGATCAAAAAAAGTTGTCCTAAGACAAGAACTGGTATTGTTTTGTGTTTTAGGACAACTTACTAAAAGGTTTTGATCTACTTAAAATGTTGACTACTGTAAATCATATTTAAATACTGATTGATATTATATTATTTATACCTTTCAGGGGAATTAACATTAAACATTTCAGATGCCTCTGCATATTAAACTGGTTTTGAAGAAAGCTTTTTAATAATAATAATAATAATAATAATAATAATAATAATAATAATAATAATAATAATAATAATAATAATAATAATAATAATAATAATAAAGAAAAGACAAATTATAGTGTATAGTTTAGTATAAAGTTACTTTGCCAACTCAAAAACACCACTGAAACAATCACAAATGTAAAAACTTCATGCAAAAAAAAAAAAGTCATGCAATTGTACATTGTAATTTCCAAGCTACCAATGCTCATCCATTCCGTATAACCCCAGAAACCCAAACTACACAAGGTTTTTTGATGTGGGTTGTTTTTTTTTTTTTTGAGATTAAGAGAGGATAGCAGAGAATGTCAAGTTCTCCAGTCATCCTAATAAAAACACAGCAAATAAGATGTCGTCCTGTTTGTATTCATTATCAGTTCTTACATGCACACACTCTTGCATTAAACATTAGACAGCCTCTGATGTCTGCTTAACAGTTTAATCCCCCCCTTCACCATTCAGCCTGTCATAATAAAACCAGCCAAGCACACAAAGTCAAATATAAGCACCGAGAGGGAGGGCGTGCACGCGTTCTTTCGTTCGGCGCTTCGCTTCGTTCGCGCGAGTCGGAGAGGAAGCGTCGCGATCTCCCCTCTTCACCTCGCACTCACGCAGGGCCGATCGCACCGTACGCCTCAAGTGTGACACTTCAATTCAATCTTCCCAGCGTGCCGAGGCCGGCCTATCAGCTGGCTGCAGGACGAGCGTGGCATGCATGCGGTGGGACGATAGCAGGCCCTTCAAAAGACCCCCTCCTCTGGAGCCCCTACAATGGAGCCCACTTCTGTCAACAAAGCACTGAACGAAGGAACCCACATATCTACTCTATGGAAAAGATTAACTGTAGCAAATCCCTTTAGCCTGCCCTCAACACCCCCGTCCTCGACAACACAGCCCTTCTTCCTCTTCTGGTTTTGTTTTTTTCCATACATGTAAGTCACTTACAGGATGCTGATCCGTGGACTGTTAAAAACGAGGAGTGGGATTTAAAAGCAATGGATGAAACTAATGGGAGAATCAAAATGAGAATCTCTTTGACATCATGACTTTTGCTTTCTCATAGGAAAAGACCTAACAACTTAACAGTTGCTCAAATTTACCGAGGATAAACCAGAAGCAACAATGGCTCAATGTGAACTCAAAAATGTCTCATCAAAAACTCTTACACCTTCTATGCTGTTCACATAATCTCTATTTTTATTTTTTAGAACTTCAAGATGCTTTAGGAGAAGGAACATCTGAGACAAAACTGAGTTTCAGAAGAGATCTCGGCAATTAAACAAGATGAGAAATGAGATCTCTTTAATGCCTCACTTGTTTCTCCAAGACAATAATACGATCAAATGAAGAGTAAAAAGAGAGCAAACATCTTCCTTTTTATTTTTCTCCTGAGAGAAACCCCCAGTTATCCAACAAGTGTCTCCTTTCCTTTAGAGTTTCAGAAGAAATCTTAGCAATGTCTCACCAGCTATGACGTACACATATTGCATTTTTATTTCCCTTTAGATACTTCAGTAGGAACATCTGAGACAAAGCTGAGTTTCAGAAGAGATCTCGGCAATGTCTTAAAAAAGATGAGAAATGAGAAATTGACAAATGAGATCACTTTAATGTCTCACTTGTTTCTCCAAGACAGTAATAAGATCAAATGATGAGTAAAAACAGAGCAAACATCCTCCTTTTTATTTTTCTCCTGAGAGAAACCCCCAGTTATCTAACAAGTGTCTCCTTTCCTTTAGAGTTTCAGAAGAAATCTCAGCAATGTCTCCAACTATGAATTCAAGTGTTTTTCATGAGAAAATATATACATGAAGAGTTCAGATGCAAAACCAGCTAAAGGCCATCTTGGTCAAAAATTAGATAATTATACTGAGTGAATGCTCTTGACACATATTATACATCCATCAAATATTTTTACTTCAAAATCGCTAAAATACCAGCCTCAGTCCAATCAGAAGTACCACTACTTACATAGAAACCTATACATCAGAGCCTGATGAAAATGCATTTTGCATTTTGCAAATGATTTTCCATATTTTCTTTTTCTTTTTAAGAGAAACATCTGAGACTTCCTCTACAGGTTCAAAAAGATCTCAACAATATCTCAATATGAACTTCAATGTTCCCAACAAAAAGCTTCTTAAGCTATGATGTATCCACATGTGTTTATGCTATTGGCATACTGTCTATTTTATTTCTCCAAAGGAATTTTCTGAGAAACATCTAAGACAATGGAGATTCTTAAATGTAACATACCTTCAAACGTATAAGAAAAGACCTCTGATCAATCCACTTTTTCCTCTTGAACTTATAGAAAAACACACACACAAACACACAAATAAGGTCTTATTAACATCCCAGATGATTTTCCTAGACAGCAATGAGATTGAAAGGAGACCTGAGAGACAGATCCCATCTTCACAAGATCTTGTGTGTCTTAAAATGTATTCAGATCTGGAATCCAAAGTCAATGATTTAAAAAAAAATATCAAGAAATTTCTCATCAGTGCTATTTTTCTGATTATGAATGTTGTGGAAAAAATTTAATCCCAGTACGTTTATTTATTTTTATTTTTTTTTTAAACTCTGGCCCTAACTGTTGTACAACATATTTATTGTAAGAGAAACATCTGAGACAATGGTGATTGCAGGTTCCCATTAAAACACTCTTTTTCTGATTCTAACAGTTGTACAATGTATTCAATTTAAGGGATTTTACCAGAAACATACGAGACAAAGGTGATTCTTAAATTTAACATACCTGAAGCCTCCATTACATATAAAAACTGTTTCTGATCAATCCATTTCTTTATAGAAAAAACAAATAAGATGATCCTCCTGAATAGCAATGAGTTCAAAAGGAGATTTTTCACCTGAGAGACTCCAGCAATCTCACACGTCTTCACTCGATCTCGTGCATCTCAAAATATATTTAGATCTGCAACCGAAATTCAAAGATTTCAATATGAACTCAAATATTTCTCATTAACACTGATGAATGTTGTGAAAATAATTTGCCTCCAGTATGTTTTTTTTATACTCTGGCCCTAACTAGTACAATAGAATCATCTAAAAAGCATCTAAAACAACTGTGATATTAAAATAAACAAAGCTGAGACCTCATTAAATCTCTCGAGCTATAAAAGAGCAATTCCTCTTCCTCTGGGAAGTTAAAGAGTTGGACAATAGGAAAGAAGGGAAAAGCAGTGTAGCTGAATGCTTGAAGAGTGAAGCACTGAAGCTCTCCGAGAACTACTTCACAATGGCAGTGATCCATTGCAAATACAGTTTAATATAGAGAGAGCACATCCAACGGCTCGCGCGCCGCGTGGGTTGAAACCACATGGCCATTTCTCCATTAATTCCGGAGAGGAAGGGAAAAAGAGAGAGAGAGAGAGCAGGGAAATGCGGAGTGACTTGCATGTCACCAGTGCGAGGTGGAAAAGCTCTACAAACAGTTCAATACCGCTGCCACTGTCCAAACAGCCCGCTCCACTCATTAATTTTAAAAAGTTGTGTGAATCTGCCTTGAACAGTAAATATTTAACCAGCACTCTGCATCGGCTGGCCCTCGTAAGCTCAACTTTAAACACACACACACACTCACATGCAGGCGCTCAGACACGCATGCACCGAGAGCGGCTGAAAACTAATTACCAGAGGCAGAGCCACTTGTCGGCCGCCACAAGAAATAGAAGGTCAAGAGAGTCAGTTCGGCTCTGACAAACAGTCACGCTACTGAATGATACAAATTAGCCATAGGGCAACTCTCGCTCTGCCATTACGCGCCAGGAGAGAAGAGAGCGGCGTGATCCATACATCAGCGCGTGATCGTTAAGATGCTCGAAAAGGGAATGCTATGAATACAAGAGTCGCTGGAATGAGGCGGACTTTCTTACAGGGGACTTAATGATGTGTTTCTCGAGCCCTTTAACCATATACTGTGAATATTCCAGCAGCTCCTTCAAACTTTGTTTCATTATTGACCTCTGGCCCGAGGAGGATCTGGCAAAGCAGATGCGGAGCGATGCAGTAACGCTGCATATGAAATGTTCTGCCGCAAAGTCGAGCGCCGACTTGATGGATTTCTGGATTCGGCTCGACGATTTAGCAGCCGTGCCTCTTGGACTTTAAATGACAGGAAATATTTTACCTCCTCTCGTGACGGCGTGAAACGTATCAATCTGACCGGACCGAGAGGGGAGGGAGGGTCATTTTGGGGAAATGAGAGCTGGTTTGCGGATGGAGCGATTGATAGTTCAGAGAGAGAAAAATGCTACTGGGAGAGGGGGAGTCTCTGGTGATCGCCGCAGACTGATGGATGACCAATGGGGTGTGATTTGCAGGGATGACTTGATAAAGAAGATGAGTGAACATCAGTGAGAGTTTAAAAATGAGTAGTGGAGGAAAAAAAAAAAAAAGTCAAGTATGAGGGGAAAGTCACATTGTAAACTTCACTTCTTGAAGTCCTACAACGGCAGAAGTGATATTAAAAAGATGAAATGGTTGGGGTTGTGGCTTGGTGGTTCTGGCACATTTTGTGTTTGAATTTGGCCAATACTGAGCAGTTGTTGCTTGGAGATGAACAACGTTTGATTCTGCTTTGAATTCATTTGTTGCTACTTTCGTTGGCATCTTGTAAGATGTAAACTACTCAAATGTTAAGTTCTTAAAAACATTCAGGTTTTCAAGAGAACACCATTTCTTGAGGGAACGCAATGGTTTTGCAAGAGAACACAAATGTTTTGTAAAGAAATGCAACTTTTTGGGGGGAATGCAATGCTTTTGCAAGATAATGCAAAACTTTTGCAAGAGAACACTAATTTCGCAAGAAAATTCAAAGGAACAATATGTTTGCCAAACTTTTTACAAGAGAGCACAATAAGAGAACAATTATTTTGTAAGAATGCAAGTGTTTTGCAAGAGATTTCAACGTTTCTCGATGGAACACAATACTTTTCCAGGAAAATGCAAACGTTTTGTGAGAAAATTCAACATTTTTGGGGGGAACACAATGGTTTTGCAAGAGAACACAAAGTTTCTCAAAGGAACGCAATGCTTTTGAGACAGAACAAAAATGTTCTGCAGGAAAACAAAATTTCTCAAGGGAACGCAATACTTTTGTTAGAGAATGTCAATGTTTTGTGAGAAAATGCACAAACTCTTAAGGGAATGCAATACTTTTGAGAGAGAATGCAACATTTCTCAGGGGAACGCAGTACTTCTGCAAGAGAACAAATGTTTCACAAGCAAATGCAAAGATTCTCATGGGAATGCAATACGTTTCTCTCAAGAGTCTGCATTTTGTGGCAAAATATTTCCAATATCTGTAGTAACTATACTACAAAATTTTGATGAGCATGGCAATCCAGACTCATTGGAACTATACAAAGCCCCAATGGGGGCAAAAATATGAAATGAAAGAAAAATGTATATTTCAATGGTTTTGTATTCCTCATAAAATGTTTGTGTTTTCTCGCAAAAGTATTGTTTCCCCCAAGAAATGTTGATAACAAAATATTTGCATTCTCTTGGAAAAGTACTCCATTGCCTTTAGAATCATTGCATTTACTTTAAAACATTTGCGGACTCTGGCAAAATTATTTAATTCTAGGGCTGGTTCGAATACCATTTTTTGCGCTTTGAAGCTTCGGTGGTAATCAGTAACGAATATTCGAAGCTTCGGTGGGAGGGGCTAAGCATATAATAAAGGCAGAAATCTCTGTGTTGTCTGTTTGCATTTGTATTATGTCGGGAATCGTTCATCCAAACGACTTCACGCGTCACCAATGTGTTGCTGCAGACCCAAGGGAATTCCGCTCCAATATGCTCACACAAGGAGTCTAGGGCAGTGGTTTTAAAACCCTGGGTCGAGACCATCGGGTGGGTCGAGGGACTTAAAAAACAGGTCGCCAGGATGATTTCCGGAATATGTATATATGTATGTAACGAAGTTACATTAACAAAACGAAAGTAAACGGCAGCTGCCTCACGCCAAACTCCATCTGTGTTTGCGTTAATCAGTCAGAATCCACTCACCGCTCAAAACGCCTGTTTTTTTGTTCAGTCCTGAGTTCTGCAAGCTAATTAATCCTCCCATTATAACAAAGCCTGTAGGCGCGCTTAGAATGCACGTTCATGCCGCCAAGAGTTTTACGCGATCGTTAAAAAGAAAACGAAATTAAAACGCGCACGCGCATTCAAAAGCAATTTTAATACTATAGAGTGATTCCCCAATGCGCGCAAATTAGACTATATAACATATCTAGGCTTTATAACTGTTGCTGTGAGTTCTTTATAGGATATAGGCTGCGTGGCGGATTTGCTGCGTGTTGATTTTTCTTTCTGCGCCTATGTTAACAGATTAGAGCAGCCACACTGTCTGCGGAATACGCGCTTATATAAGGTGCGGTCCAACCACACTGCAACCGCGACAGAATAGAAGTGAAGCGGATTTTTTTCCGCAGCAGTCACGTAACAAACCTGCTCCAGGTCCGCCACGCACGCAGTGTGTCTCAGAGGCTTCGGTTGAAAACGGCATGCATCTCCGCTCACATGCTCTCTTAGGCAGGCTAGACAACTCACATTTCAATGAAAAAAATATGTCTTTATATTTCAAACTTTAAATCACAAACAGGTTGCAAACTATAGTGACACTAGTACACTCTTTTCTCCGTGGCTTGCTGACAGCTCTCCCCCTCCCGTTCACTAATGGGCTACTCAAGCGCGAATGAGAACTGTTTGCGGGAGAAGTCATGTGTTGAAGGAAAAAAAAAGGAATATTGGAATCTCAGAATTGAAAATCGAATGCCAACCCACCGAACGAATATTCAAATATTCGACTATTCTAGTACAGCCCTATTTAATTCCCTCAAGAAACTCTTGCAAAACATTGTTTTTCTTCCGCAAAAGTATTGCGTTCCCTCAAGAAACTTCATGTTCTCTTGTAAAAAACTTGCATTCCTTGCAAAAGAACAAACTTTGCGTTTGCTCACAAAACATTTGTGTTCTCTTGCAGAACACTTGCATTCTCTCTTCATTTTAACGTTTTTTAACATCTCGATGGAACGCAATACTTTTCCAACAGAATGCAAACACTCAACTCAAAATTCAACATTTTTGGAGGGAACACAATGGTTTTGCAAGAGAAGCAAAGTTTCTTGAAGGAACGCACTACTGTTGCAAGAGTCCACAAATGTTTTAAAGTAAATGCAATGGGGATGCGTTCCCCTGAGAAATGTTGCATTCTCTCTTAGAAGTATTGCAATCCCCTCAAGAGTTTTTGCATTTTCTTGGAAAACATTCACATTCTCTTACAAAAGTATTGCATTCCCTTGAGAAACTTTGTGTTCTCTTGCAGAACACTTGCACTCTCTCTTCATTTCAACATTTCTTGATGGAACGCAATACTTTTCCAAGAGAATGCAAACACTTTGTGAGAAAATGCAACATTTTGGGGGGGAACACAATGGTTTTGCAAGAGAATGCCAATTTTCTCAAGGGAACGCAATATTTTTACAAGAGAATGGAAACATTTTGTGAGAAAATTCAACATTTTTAGAGGGAACACAATGGTTTTGCAAGAGAATGCAGAGTTTCTCAAGGAAACACAATACTTTTACAAGAGAATGGAAATGTTTTGCAAGCAATTGCAAAGACTCTTAAGGGAATGCAATACTTTTGAGAGAAAAGTATTGCATTCCCATGAGAATCTTTGCATTTGCTTGTGAAACATTTGTTCTCTTGCAGAAGTACTGCGTTCCCCTGAGAAATGTTGCAATCTCATACAAAAGTATTGAGTGAAAAAAAAAATGTTCTACAAGAGAATGCAACGTTTCTTGAGGGAACGCAATACTTTTGCAAGAGAATACAAAATTTCCCAGGGAAACGCAGAGAGTCCGCAAATGTTTTAAAGTAAATGCAATGATTCTAAAGGCAATGGAGTACTTTTCTGAGAGAATGCAAATATTTTGTGAGTGAACGCTACATTTCTTGAGGAAAAACAAAACTTTTGCAAGAAAACATTTTATGAGGGAATACAAAAGCATTGAAATATACATTTTTCTTTCCTCTCATATTTTTGCCCCCAAAGGGTCTCTGTATATTTCCAATGAGCCTGGGTTGCCATGCTCATCATAATTTTGTAGTATAGTTACCACATGTAACTAGATGTCAGAGTTACTCCTTTTAACAAAAAAAATCTCATTTTTTGGTACTAACTTTATGACTAATTTCATGTTATCACACTTTGTAGCATATTAAATGACATATGCCAGAAGCTACAGCTACAATGCAAATTTTCTCACAGAACGGCAAAAATTCAGAATATGCTGTAAGCAAACGTACATAACCTCAACATGTGATTCTGGGGAGTTTCTGGTGTCAGCACGTCTTCACAGCTTGGCTAATGTCTGACCTGGTGCTCACAGTCATGAAGTAATGGCCTGATCGTATAGGCCACCTGGTGTTCATTTAAACTATAGGAAATATCCCACACACACAAATCCACGCATGAATACCAGCGCAGAGCACTCCCACAGCCAGCTGCGGACCGATATTTGATGGAGAAAGCGTGTTTCTGGTTAGCACGGCCGCAGGAGTGAAATCCTGAAAATCCCAAAGTCAGATCCTCACCATTAACCAAATTCAATTTGTCATTTGAGTAATTATCCATGATGGTAAGAGCCCGACGATCATTCCCGATGAAGGGGGAAAAATAGAGGATGAAAGACAGAAAGGGAGAGAGAAGGAACGTGAAGAAAATAAAGGTGGAAGACATCAGAAATTGTTCCTCAGCTGCTTGCTGTGATGTGGTGAGAGGGAGGACAAACACACACACACACACACACACACACACACACACACACACACACAAGCGTAGTGTTTGTGCCAGTATGGACGGCTGTGTGAAGCTGTCCTGGGACTGGTGGGAGAGAGAAAGGCTCGCTAGTTCTTGGCAGAGTGGCTGAACATCTGCATTTGGGCGTCGCAAGGGGAAAACCACGTTCTTCAGAGAACCGGCCTCGCGAGCTCCGGGTAGAATACATTTGGAGGTCAGCGTGTGTGGAACAGGAATTATCAAAGAGAAAAAAGTCAAATGAAAGGAAAAGAAAGTGTCCAAACATGCAGAACGGACCACAGAGTCACGACCCGAACACAAAGCGAGAGACAAAACGCCTGTAAATGTCAGAGCTGCAAACGCTGAATATTTGCACACTTATCCAACCAGCTCTGAGAATTCACCATAAGTTGTTTACATACATCTTTAATCGCCTCAATATCAACATTTCAAAGCACGCCTGCAACATGCACAAGTGCTAAAATGCGAAGGCGATCCAAACCCATGCGGTTTTCTTTTTGCTTAGGTTGCATGGTCAAACATGGACATGTGTTGTCTAAATTACGACTAACTTTCTTAATCATCACTTTTGTCTCGCACACAGATAATCACACGTGCCTGCTGTCTTCCAGCAGAAACGTTAATTACGAATGATTAAATATCTCTCTCCCGCTTGGAGACGGAGGTATATCTCCAGCTCGCTGTCAATCAGACGCAACATACGCACACAAACCTTTCCACTGCATCACAGAGCAGTATGTTCTCGAAAACTTTTTAATGTTTCTTTCCCACATTTCCAAACAGAGGCGAGCCGAGGAGTTATCTGAATGCATAAACTTCAGGTGTCAACAGCGGTGGGACGAGAATAAAGCAAAAATCAATCAATAAATCAATAAAAATAACTTGTCTTTCTAGGGCACATCATTTCTGGGTCTGGAGAATGAGATTATGCCCATGCCTGGTTTTGCTAATTATGTAAGGGAATACTCGGATCCTTGAGCTGTCTGTCAGAGCGCTACCCCAGGTGATCTAGAAATGAATGTTTATCTTGGACTTTCAAAAGGAAATGACATCATGAAGGCGTCCAGAAAACAGGAAGGAAAGATGCTGCTGGCAGTTATGGTCTGTGGGAAGAGGAGAAAAGAGATCTGAGCTGCAAAAACAAAGAAATATAGTTACTGTTTATTGTTATTATTTATTTATTGCGTTGTTAACCAATTATTTTAATTAAATAATTTATATTTTAATAATATTTTGATAAAAAAAAACAAAAAATTATATATATATATATATATATATTATGAATAATAATATTAATTATTATATATTATATAATATATAATTAATATTATTCTCTTTTTATTTAAAAAAGTAAAGAATTTCAGAATTAAATGTTTATTAAAAAAACACCAAATTGTAAGATTAAAAAAAATTAGGTGAATTATATATATATATATATATATATAAATATATAAAACTATGCCATAATTTATTTAAAATACATTCATTTCATATTAAGTATACTTCAAAACCATGAACATATTTACTGACATATCACTTAAGACTATAATATTATCATGATATTTCTTTATTGTACAATGCACATTTTTAATACTATGGCTAAAATGTATTATGTATTAAAGACCACAATTAATACAGATTGTATGATCTCTGTATAATATCAGTCGTGATATATAATATCAAGATATTTAAAGTGTACCTGAAGCATACTTGCAATAGTTTCACATGTATTTGAAGTACAACACATCCAAACTAAATAACAAAATACATGAATTTCAAATACATTTTAGTATGTTTTTTCCACTGAATGAATGCCATGTGGAAAGGTTCCTGCAATTTTGGAAAATTCCAGTTAATATCTACTTAAATTAGTTGTATTTATGTAACAGGGTTTACATCTGATATGCATACATTCCTAACTTCTACGTCAGCGTCTATCCAAAAGACAAAAGAAAGAAAGCAAGCCGTGTACATGCACAAATGCCCCAGAAGGCATGGTTGTGAAGGACAGGTGATGATTTGTGCGGTTATAAGCACTAAGAGCCGCAGGACTGTATTTCCAGTCACTAGACTGTGGTTTACTCTTCTGTGAGATCTGCTCAGATAATACAGACCTATTTCACTCCACACAATCACATGTCTGTCACTCAAAGCATTTTAGGAGAGTTTTATTAGCGCCTCATATGTGGCTAATTTATGATCCACTAGCAAAGACTGACACGAACTAAAAAATGAAATAATGTTTTATTATTTGCAGTCAAATATCACCTTGTCTTATTCTCAAAGCATCGAGGGAGGAAATATAGCTGTTCACAATGAGCTTGAGGCCATCGTTTATGCACCAGACACAAGCAGATATGTATTTGTACAAGTATACAGGAACAAAATGGCTTTAGGGCTGCATGATATTTCCGTGAAGAACATTAGAAGAAAATTACATTTGTTAAAAAAGGACTATAAAACTTACTGATCATACCTGAAAGGTTTTAACTTTAGTAGAGGGTCTCTAAAAAGCATATTTAGTCAGCAAGAGTTAGTTCTTTTATTTCATTACATTTTACTTATAAAAAAGGACTGTATATCAGAAAATGGAATATATAATGTATATGTAGAAAACAATAAATGAATTAAATAATTTCAAAGAATACAATGGTACTATAATGGTATTTTTAGTAAGTGTAAGTAAAACATTATTATATTATGATTAATCAATAATTAATGTGTGTAGAATAAATCTCTAAGAATATAAAAGTTGTTCTAGTAAGTGTAAATAAAAATATTATTATCTTAATAATAATAATAATAAACATAATAATAATAATAATAATAATAATAATTATTATTATTATTATTATGCATGTTCAGCCAACAAGAGTTATATCCTTTATTTCCACATTTCATTTACAAAAAATAATGTATACAAGAATATACTAATAAATGTAATATATTATTTATATAGAATAAATAAATAAATTAATTAATTATTTTAAAAGAATACAATGGTATTATGATACTTTTAGTAAGTGTAAATATAAATATTTAATAATAATAATAATAATAATAATAATAGTAATAATACTAATAGTTATTATTATGCATGTTTAGCCAACAATAGTTATATCCACGTTTTATTAATAAAAATGAATGTATACATGAATATACTAATAAATGTAATATATTATATATGTAGAATAAATAAAAAAATTAATTATTTAATTTAAAATACAACTGTGCTACAACAGTATTTTTAATAAGTGTAAATAAAACTATTTATTATTATTATTATTATTATTATTATTATGCATATTCAGCCAACAAGAGTTACATCCTTTATTTCCACATTTCATTTACAAAAAATAATGTATACAAGAATATACTAATAAATGTAATATATTATTTATTTAGAATAAATAAATAAATTAATTATTTTAAAAGAATATAATGGTATTATGATACTTTTAGTAAGCGTAAATATAAATATTTAATAATAATAATAATAATAATAATAATAATAATAGTAATAATACTAATAATACTAATAGTTATTATTATGCATGTTTAGCCAACAATAGTTATATCCATGTTTTATTAATAAAAATTAATGTATACATGAATATGCTAATATACAACTGTGCTACAACAGTATTTTTAATGTGTAAATACAAATATTTATTATTATTGTTGTTATTATTATTATTATTATTATTATGCATGTTTAGCCAACAAGAGTTGTATCCTTTATTTCCACATTTTATTTATAAAAATTTATGTATACAAGAATATACTAATAAATGGAATATATAATACTAATAATAATATTACTACTACTACTACTACTACTACTACTACTACTACTACTACTACTAATAATAATAATTATTATTATTATTATTATTATGCATGTTTAGCAAGCAAAATCTTTAAGAGACTTTATTTCCACCTTTTATTTACGAGGACTGTAGAGGTACAACTGTGTATATAGACAAAAAATAATAAATAAAATAAAATAAAATAAAATAAAATAATAAAATACCGTCACACTTCAAAGAATACCATGGTTCTACAATGGTATTTTATGTTAATTTAATTCTTGTAATTTATTGTTTAATAAATCAATTCTATAATAATTAGTTCATAATAAATAAATTATTTTTAATTTTACAATTATTAATTATTTAATATAACAACTGCACATTTTCACTTTTTACAGTGTATGCTAGTACTTAGCAGGATAATTACTGCAAACTTGTCAGGGTTTACTCTGCAATAATGACTGATTGTATATTATACCTTACATGAGTAACAATACAGTAAAGTGATACCATGGTATTATCATCAGGGTAGTGTTAAGAGCCTTTACCCTGGTTTCCCATGGTATATTTTTAAGGGTTATTATAAGTTTCTCTCTCTCTCTCTTCCTTTCCGTCTCTCTCTCTCTCTCTCTTTTTTCATATTTAATGCATCCCCCGTTTCCCTCTCGCCATCTGCCCTCCCCCCTCTAACATTCTGGAATTTTCATGAGACAGGACAAAAATGGGCATTTCCCTTATTACCATCTCACAGTGGAAATCAAATATGCAAGGGAAGTAGTGTATACACTAATTAGTGCGGAATTCATAATTACTGTGCTCATTGATGGAGATACATTTGAATACGTTCGGGCCCTCGGGGACCCGTGCAGGCTGTCCAGAATAGGCAGAGAGAGAACAGGAGAAAAAAAAAACTGCCCTCAGCCCCTTTTTCTTCTCGAAATTAGGGATCTATGGCATGCCGTAGCGCTGCGCGACGAAAGATCCAAAGTACCCACAATTTCTTTAAATATAATTAATCAAGTGGAGCGTGTAACCTAATGAATGTATTTGATAACAGGCCCTATTCAAATATGAGCTTTATCTGGCTGCTGTTGGGTTTGCTAAACGGCAGGAAACGCGGCTCCGCGACGCTTCCTGTTCGCGTCTCCTGCGTGTCAGTCGTGTACATGCTCGTCAACGAGAGGAGGGGAGACATGTGACAGCAAAGACGCTCACTTTAATTGCTGTAGATTAATAACAATTAGAGATGCTGGGAAGTGCACAGAACTCGAGATGAGAAACATCACAGCGCTGGGATAACACACACACACACACACACACACACACACGTCCAGCTTTTCTGATCTCTTATCTTAATGACATTCAAGATCTTGAGATCAATTAGGTACATGAATAAGACAATTATACAGAAAAAGTACTGTGCTGTTACCATAGTGCACTGATGGTACAATATTATTCTATATTAAATAATTATACAATAAAAATATAGATTTATATTTATATAAATTGTGTACTTTGAAATCCCCAAAAAAATCATATATAAATAACTAGCATTATAATTGTTATTATATATATATATATATATATATATAGACTTTTACCTTTACTACTTGGTTATATTCATTTATTAATTATACTAATTACATTATATGAATTTATTCATTGATCATATTTTAATTAAAAATAATAAATACAGCTTAGATTTATGTATGTAGATCTATTTATTATTACTGTTATTATCAATAACAACAATTTGTAAAATGTATATAAAATTTTATTACAAATTGTATATCAATATATAAAAATTATACATTAAATAATTATCAAATAATTAAATATGAAAAATAAATTGTATTCTTTGAAATAAGATAAAACAAAATAAACAGCACTACTATACACGCACAGATATATATAACTTTTTTATTTTCATATATTATAATGTTTACTTTTCTATTTATTTATAATAAATATTAAATATAAATGTATAATTTGAAATAATTAATATATAATAAATTCATAAAAATAAATGCATAAATAAATATATATATATATATATATATATATATATATATATATATATATTTGTTTTCTTTCTTAAGCATTTATTTAATATAATTATGATTATTGTTAATATTCTATAACTTGTTAAAGGCCCATTTAAATCCATTAACCACAAAACCTAAATGACTGTAGGAAAAATTATCATTTAAACATATATATATATATATATATATATATATATATATATAAATAAAATAATAATTAGACAAAAAACTATTTACTAAAAATATAAATAAAAATTAAAATGAAAATATTCATAAAATGTATAATTGTCAATGATTGTAAAATAATACTGCATAATCAACATCATACATTTTAGATTGCAGTTGTTTTGTATATTTATTATAATTATTATACAGTGGTATAGCTATTAAAAAAATATATATATCACTGTCAAATAAATATATAAATATATTTAAAATTATCACGATATTATTTTAACTTCTTAATTTTTTTTTTTTTTAGAATTGCAAAAGTGTTACATGTACAAAAAAAAAAAAAAAAATCAGGATGAAATCTATGTGCTGGTATACAGACAGTTACTTGCCCCCAGTATGAAGTGCTGTAGTGTGTTAAAGTCCAGTTGGGGGTAAACTGCCCTGGCAGCCGCTGCTGGTCCAGCGCCCAGAATCTGAAAGGATGATGCCCATCGCCAAGCAGTGCCCAGCGGGTAACTGGAGACATGAGCCTGGAACTCTGGACAGACTGCAGCTAGGAGGAACATGCTCTTATAAAACATACATTTGAGCAGCAGCACAAACGTTTTTGCATGAATGTATCCATTATTTTACATTTTCCGCACTGATAACCTTTGGAAATTTTTGGAATGGATTTTAACAGTGAAATGTGTTAAGAGGAACTGACATTTTCTACTAGAACGCCGTGAACTGTGCTGAAAGCAAGCTTTTTAAACCAGTTATTGTTTCATGCGGTTCAACTGTCTCTCCCAGCACCTGCCTCAAGTGTGATAAGTCTGTCTGACATGATAGTATGTGTTTCATCTCCCCGCTGATGGTGTGACTGGAGCTGGAGCGCACCGGCGTTCCTCGTGAACTCCACCTCTGCGCTAATGACGCGGCTGGGAAGTTTTCTGTAATGAGGCCCCACACAGGAGCTCCTGCAGTTGGGATTGCACATGCAGCCATATGTGGGGCCATTGTTGCATGCATTAACATACGGCAGGTCAAGTTAACATATGCAGACTAAGAAATGACTAATGACTTATCACATGCATATTATTTTTGGACTTTCCTAAGAGCGCACAACCTTTCAGAGGAGCAAGTGAGAACGCGAGAAGAAAAGAAATTAGTTTGTGCCTCATCAACTGTCATGATTCCCATGAAGAAAGACAGGAGGAGGTAAAAATGTGAAATGACATGTTTAGAAACGAGAAGAACAAGTAGATGTGATTTGAGAATTAGTCACGAGGATCTAATTACAGCATCAATTATTAAAAGAAGCTAAATCTAATTAAAGTCATCTATCTATGAGACCAATATACCTTTACATTTCCAGCATTTGTCACATATTGACAGTCTTCTAAAAAAAAATAAAAAATTTGAATATGCATTTCAAATAATCTTAATTCTGATTTATTCTATTATTGTAGCATTATATTAATGAAATCCCAAAAATGAATTTCCATTTGTCCCTCCTTCTTAAATAAATTAAATTAAATTAAATATAACAATTAAATTAAATATATTTTTAAATTATATATAATATCTAATTTTAATATAGATATTTGTATTTATTTGTGTATATATATATATATATATATATATATATATATATATATATATATATATAAATATAAAGAAAAATAAATAATTGCATCTTTTATATATATATATATATATATATATATATATATATATATATATATATATATATATATATATATATATATACACACACACACACACATACACACAAAAAAATAAATATAAAATATTAAAATATTAAAATGTATAAAAAAAATAAAATATATTTTGTATAATATAACATTTTAAAAGATTTATTCATAATATTTTTATTTTGTATTTTTTTATTTCTAATAAACATTAAATATAAATAACTGTATTATTTGAAATAATGAATAAATCATAAATGCATAATTTTAATAAATTGCATTTTTATGCATTTATTTCATATAATACAATTATTATTATTATAATTATTATTATTATTATTATCTCATTTTTTTGGAAGCCCATTAAAACCCATAAACCATAAAACCTAAAGGACTGTAGGAAAAATAATTATTTAAAGAGCTTTAAAAAACAAATATTCACGTTTTCATAGAAGAAACAATGTAAGTGCTTTTATAAGAAAAAATTAATCCTGCAAAAATTGAGCTTAACTTGTATTTAACCCAGAATACTCCCACACTAAAAAGAAAAAAAGGTAAATTATTATTTGAAATAATAAATAACAAATAATTAATAAGCACATAAAAAATTTAATTAGTGATTTTTATTATAATTTTTTTATTTTATTTCATAGAATATTTTTTTTTTTGTAAGCCTGTTAAAACCCATAAACCATAAAACCTAAATGACTGCAGGAAAAATAATTATTTAAAGAGCTTTGAAAAACCCAAATATTTAAGTTTTAATAGAAGAAACCTTGTATTTAACCCAGAATGCTCCCACACTAAAAAGAGACAATTTCTAGTAAATTATTACAAAGATTCGGCAAGTATCATCACATTAAATTAAATGTGACATTCTTATGTGTTAAAAAACAAAACCGAAATAGTATTTTCTTGGACAATAGTCTTTGTTTTAACAAATAGCTTAAAGAAAAACATTTTTACAGTGTAATGTACACTAATATGCACCCTTTAGGGTTAGATAAGGTACAAAAGTGAGGACGCTGTTAAGCGTACAACTTTTGCACATTTCTTTCTGAGAGTGTTGTATGTATTCGGTGTATGAGGTTTATTGCTTGTATTCAGTGTATTGGCGGTGAGGAGAAGCTTTCATTTGGCAGGCTGTAAAAATGTCTGTTTGTGTGTGTGTGTGTGTGTGTGTGTGTGTGTGTCAGGGCTTGAGTTTTTGTGATGGAGGAAGCAGGTATTAGCTCAGAGACCTCGGTGGTCCCTGCTAGCCATTAGTTTCCCCTACAGCTGCAGTAAGATCCGCACTGTGAATCTGCCACACTGCCTCATTCATCAGCCACCCCATCCGCACCAGCACACACACATTCCAATAACACACACACACACACACACAGCTCACCACTCGCTAGAACCTCAGCACACTGACTGCAAAGCGTTCGAACACAGACAGAGATGAGCAGAAAAGAAAACACGGCGTGATGAAAGCCATTGTTTATTACTTACGATCGGCACGCTTGCAGTTCTTTCATGCTCTCGAGTGAAGCGTCTCCGGTCAACGGTGCAACTTCCTGCCACCCGCCTGTCTTACAGGAAGAGTTTAAATGTTGGCAGGAGAGTTGTGGAATGGCCTGTGGAAACAGAGAGGATGGGGTCAGACCTGAGAGGTCAGCTGCCGAGACCTGCTGTATCAAAACGCACAGCAAATCTTTGTCTTTCTCAGTCTTTCTGTGGGCCTGAGTGCATTGTTTGGTAGAGCACATTTGTACTGCCAAATCAATCAGGCCTGCAACCAGGTGCACAAAAGTAAGCTAAGATCATTGGTTTATTTTCTTTCTTTCTTTCTTTTTAAAATTAACATATTAGTTCACTTCCAGAATCATAATTTACTCACCCTCATGTCATCCAAGATATCTTTCGTTCTTCAGCTGAACAGAAATTAAAGAAGTTGTTCGGTGTGAAATGAACCTGGGGTGTATTAAAACATGTTACCGAGTACAATCATATGTCCAATTCCCACCTCCGTTAACCCAAAGCGTTCCGAATTATAACATTATTTACCTGTGCTTCCATTAGGCTTACAATGTTAGTGCTAGGGACATAGCATAACCTATGCAGCTAAATCACTATTTTTACACCATTAACAACGTTCAAAGTAACTCCACACTCAGTTGGTGGACTTCTGAGGGCCTTGACATTTAAAACGAGACACTGAGAACTTTGAAAGTGCACAAGTAGTTTATTAAAAAGACAGTTTATACAGACAGTACCTTCCTTGAATTTCCCGTTTGCCGCCATCTTAAAATTAAGGCGCGGTAAGTCGATTGACGATCTTCATGATCGTCTGTTCTGTTCCCCTGTCCTACTTGTTCGTTCGTGATCGTCAATCGACTTATCGCGTCTTAATTTTAAGATGGCGGCAAACGGGAAATTCAAGGAAGGTACTGTCTGTATAAACTGTCTTTTATGCTATGCCCTTAGCACTAACATTGTAAGCCTAATGGAAGCACAGGTAAATAATGTTATAATTCGGAAAGCTTTGGGTTAACGGAGGTGGGAATTGGACATATGATTGTACTCGGTAACATGTTTTAATACACCCCAGGTCCATTTCACACCGAACTTCTCCTTTAAGGTTTTTCAGGAAAACATTTCAGGATTTTTATCCATATAATGGACTTCAGTGGGAGTCAATGGGTTGAAGGTCCAAACTGCAGTTTCAGTGCAGCTTCAAAAGGCTGCACATGATCCCAGTCGAGGAATGAGGGCGAAACGATCAGTCATTTTATGAAAAATATTGAAATGCATATACTTTTTTAACCACAAATGCTTGCTTCTCTGTCATATTAAGTTTATGTGCTTAAATTTTAGTTGCAGAACATTTCACCTTTAGGGATCAAATAAGATGAAGACTACTTCTACCTTAATCTTTTAAGAAACTTTTGTCTTAAAACATTGTAAAGCATTACAGAAAGGATCAACTTTAAACTTTAACTTCAATCTAAGCGGATTGTTTTGTGAATCTGTTATATAATATAGTTTTTCCTTCTTTTTTCATATGCAATTTACGCTTTATAACTTTAGCATCCGTTTAACTGTAGAACATTTCATAAAAAAATACTTTTTCCTTAATATTCTGAGATACAGAGTTCACTGCAATATGAAAATATACTAAATCTTACACTTTTACTTTCACATTCTAAAGTATTATAAAAATGATTGTTCTAACTCTAAATTCTCATTGGTTGCAAATCTGCCTACAATTCGGCACATAAACTATTTCACTAATTGGATTGTGACAATAATTTCTTATTTTTTCACATGCAATTTATGACTTTGAACCACAGGGGTCGAATAACAAACGTGTTTTTCCTAATGTTGTGACATATGAGAGTTCATTGCAATATGAAAATATACGGAAACTTTAGTTTTATTCAGAACTGTAAAAAGGTTTGTCTAACTTGCAACACTGTCTAGTAATCACCAACAGCCTAAATTTGTCTTATAAACTATATTACTAAGTGGATTGTTTTGTGAATCTATCACTGTATTATGCAACTTTGCAAAAATATAGATTTTTTTATGCACCAATCCCACTTCTCTGTCATATTTCTGCTTGATTGCAGAGCATTTCACCTTTAAAGGGGTCAATTCAAACAAAAACTACACTTTAAGTAATACTTTGTGATGAAAGCAATCACTACTATGTGAAAATATACTGAAACTTTCAACTTAAAACATCATAAAGCATTATAAAAAGAATTGTTCAAACTCTAAATTCTGATTGGCTGCAGCATCGTCTAGTAATCAACCTATAAACAACTTATAATTTGGCTCATGACCTACTAAGCAGAATAATGCAACTTTGCGAAGGAAATGTTTTTGTGCAGCCGGTCATATTTATGCTCTTAAACATTAATATCCATTTAATAGCAGAACATTTTACTTTTAAAGAGGTCAAATCGCATGAAAACTACTTTTTCCTTAATCTTTTGCCACAAAAGAGTTAATTGCAATATGAAAATATATGGAAACTTTAAGTTTAATACAGAATTGTAAAAAGGACTGTCCAACTCTTAATTCTGGTTGGTTGCAACATTGTCTAATCATAAACAGCCTACATCTGTCTAACGAACTATATTCGTAAGCAGATTGTTTTGCGAATCTGTCACAATATTATGCAACATTGCAAATCCTACTTCTCTGTCATATTTCTGCTTTTGGATCTGCTTAATTGCAGAATATTTCACCTTTAAAGGGGTCAAATCACATAAAAACTACTTTTTTATTAATATTTTGTGAAGAAAGCGATACTTACTGTGTAAAAATGTACTGAAACGTTTAACTTAAAACATCATAAATCATTATAAAAATAACCGTTCCAACTCTAAATTCTGATTTGTTGCAGGATTGCCTGGTAATCCACCTATAAACAAACTATAATTCAGCTCATGAACTACTAAGCAGATCGTTTTGTCAATCTGTCAGAGTATAATGCAACTTTGCGTAGGGAATGTTTTTGTGCAGCCGGTTATATTTATGCTCTTAAACTTTAAATGTCCATTTAATTGCAGAACATTTAACTTTTAAAGAGGTCAAATCACATGAAAAATACTTTTTCCTCATTCTTTTGACACAAAATAGTTCACTGCAATATGAAAATATACGGAAACTTTCCATTTATTGCAGAACTATAAAAAGAATTGTCCAACTCTAAATTCTGGTTGGTTGCAGCATTTCTTGACAACCGTAATCAGCCTACAATTCGGCTCATAAACTGTAAATGGATTGTTTTGTGAATCGGTCACAGTGTAATGCAACTTTGCAAAGGTTATGTGCAGTTTATGCTCTTGAAATTTAGCATCCATTTAATTGCAGACTATTTAAATTTTAAAAGGGGTCAAATTGACTTTCATTAATCTTTAGGGATAAAAGAGTTCACTGCAATATGAAAATACAGGAACATTCAGTTTAAAAAAACAGCATTATAAAAAGGCTTGCAGGTTGCAACATTGCCTGGCAATCGTGAACAGCCTACATTTCAGCTCATGAACTACTTTTCCATGTGGATTGTTTGTGAATCTGTCACAGCATAATGCAACTTTGCAAAATAAACTTTTTTTGACAACCAGGTCCTACTTCTGCCATATGCAGTTTGTGCTCTTGAACTTTAGTATCTGTTCAACTGCAAAACATTTCACTTTTAAAGTGTTCAAATCACATGAAAACTACTTTTTCTTAATCTTTTAAGATAAAAGTGTTCATTGCACTAGGAAAATATGAAAACGTTCACACAAAAACACTAACTAAGCATTACAGCAGAGCATTTAACTTTGAAATAGGTCAAAAAGTGTTCATTAAAATAGAAATAGTTGCTCCATCTATAATCTGATTGGTTGCAATTGTAAATGGTCTACAATTTGGTTCATATATTACCAAGCAGATTATTTTGTAAAATTATTAAAGGAGCTGTTTTTGAAGTAGTGCAAATGATGATAGAACATCCACATGCAAAGTCAACATGAAATCTAAGTTGACTCTTTATTTTCATAATGCATGTTTGGATTCATCAAGCAATCTATGCATTTAGTTGGTCCATTTTTTCAACAACTTTCATTGGCTGATGTCACCAAGAGGCCAGAAAGTGACAATAATGTTAACCATGTTAAACAATAATCAATGTTCCCTGTCGACTTTTCACGATTCAATCAATTCCCTAAAAAATCCTCTCCTCATTGACTATCCTCAGTGTGAAAAAAAAAAATTGATGTGTAATTGTGTAGCAAATACAGTTTGATATCAACTTCAAAGACACAGCAGCACAAAATGTATAGTTTAAGTTTAAGTGTCAAAGACAGGGTGGAAAATAGTCATTAAAAAATTAATTATGACCGCTTCGGTGCAAAAAAATGCCAACATTATAAGTGGACCTCAGGGGAAAAAAAATAAAACTAAATATATATTTATGATATGACCCCTTTAATAAACTGCAGTGAGGTTACAATTACAAAAGCGTTTTTTGATTTGTGCCAGGGTAATTGCAGCTCTTGCAAATAAAACACAAAGCCCTGGCCCTTAATTTTGATCCTCGAATGAGCATTTCTTTGTCACACTTCACAAACAACCAGATAAATTAAATAACCGTGTGTGCAGTAAAAGGAAAATACGTGCATTCGAAGACGGCCTATACTGCTGGAGCAGTCTTATTTAAATTGGATGGGAAATTAGTGAAAAAGGCCTGGTCATTTTAGTGGAGAGAGCCGATCTGATGGCTGGGGTAATTATCCCGCTAAAGCGGGTAACTGACATGTATGGTCACATAGGTCAGTTAGTGTAAGACAGATTTTTCCCCTCTCCCAGTGCTTACTGAGACTCATTAAGTCCTTTAGACCAAACAGAGATAAAGAGTATTGTTAACATACAGAAGCCTTGGAAACTTACAGAGTGTGGCGGAGAGAAAAAAAAGCATGTCATCCGTGCTGATTTGCTTTGTTTTTTAGTTTTTTGTTTTTTCACTGAAAAAAATATCTTGATGAGGCGATGAAATAAATCACAGAGGCTGAAATCCAGAGGTAACATCTTTTATGGACTTCTTCATGTCATCCATCTCCGGGCCAGGAGTGAATTATCAGAGCCACAAAAAAAGATCTATGTTTTCTGAGTTCCAATAATGGCTCAGGACAGAGATATATATTTATTTCCTCATAAGCTCGACAGGGCGACGGTGAGTGATAAGTATCATTACTGTTTGGCGAGATTGTAGTTTATGTCTCATCACCCGAGATGTTGGCACGCACGTTTTCAAAGGAGGAAACAGATCAATTTCAGCCTGACGTCCAGGAACATATGCAGAATGTAATGAGGAGGAGAGAGACGATTACAGACCCCTGCATCTCACTGTAGCCTCACATATACTTCCATAAACTCACATATGGACGCAATTTCTCTCCCTGTTTCACATCTAGATGAAGGCAACACAGTATATCATAAATAAAAAGTCAATTTTGAAGCATAATCAGCCACTGTATAAAGTATTCACCTTCACATTTAATGTCATAGAAAGAAGCTGAAAAGTTTTATTTGTGTGGCTGGGCAAGTCACATGACATTTTAATGTTATATTATATTATATTGTATTATATATTTTGTTCATAATTTAGCTGGACAGTTAAAAAAAACAGATTTTGGTCATAGACACAAAATTATATGTATTTATTTTTAAAGCATACTAATACTAAATACTAAAATGTTTCAAAAATAAATATATTTCTGTGTCTGCTTTCAAAACTGACTGGTCATCAAACTGCATATTACCTTAAAAAATGCATTATTTTCTAATTGGGCAGTTTCTTGGAGATCCTTTATAATGCTGCTAATTAGGACCTCAAAATTAAGTAAATAAGACATTTTTTAAGCATATATGTTTGCTTGTGGGAGACTTTTGCCTCCTACTATCAATTATATTTGTAATGTTTATGAGGAACTACTTCCAAGTTAATATTACTCATTTTTTGTGGTGTGACACCTCTCCACATAAAGATTTTCAGCAATAATAAGCATAAAATAAGCTAAATAATCTACGTTTATGTAATCTAAGAGGTCATGAAAACACAGGACATGTCAATTTTCACTCAGTATCATTATCTAATTTTTGACAGAGGTGGCTTTTAGGGGGTTTTGCATCTGAACTCTTCATATATATATATATATATATATATATATATATATGTATATATATATATATATATATATACACTACCAGTCAAAAGTTTGGACACACCTCTTATGCTCTTCAAGGCTGCATTTATTTGATACAGAAAAAAAAAAACAGTGATATTGCAAAATGTTATTACAATATAGAATAGTGTGTTTTATTTTAATATACTTTATAATATAATTTATTCCTGTGATGCAAAGCTTAATTTTCATCAGCTGTTACTCCAGTCTTAAGTGTCACGTGATCCTTCAGAAATCATTCTAATATGCTGATTTATTATTAGAATTATCAATGTTGGAAACAGTCGTGCAGCCAAATTTTATTATTATTTTTTTTTTTTTGCAACCTGTGATTCCTTTTTCAGGATTCTTTGATGAATAATAAGTTGAAAAAAACAGCATTTATTCAAAATATAAATCTTTTTTAACAATGTAAATTGACGCTATCACTTTGTATTAATTTAAAACATCCTTGGTGAATAAAAGTATTCATTTCTTTCAAAAAAAAGAAAGAATAAAAATGTACTGACCCCAAACTTTTAAACAGTAGTGTATATTGTCAGAAAACCTTTCTATTTTTAATAAATGCTGTTCTTTTTTAACCTTTTATTGATCAAAAAAATCCTGAAAAAAGTATTACAGGTTCCAAAAAAAAAATAATTAAGCAGTGCAACTGTTTCCAGCACTGATAATAAATCAGAATATTAGAATGATTTTTGAAGGATCATGTGACACTGAAGACAGGAGTAATGATTCTGAAAATTCAACTTTAATTACAGATATAAATTAAATTTTAATGTATATTAATATAGAAAAACATTGATTTACATCGTAATAATATTTCACAATATACATTTTTTTCTGTATTTTTGATCAATTGAAAATAGCCTTGATAAGCAGAGCTGAAACGGTTTTATTGCCTGCAAACTGGCTGGTGCAACAACATTACAGATTATGTATGGCTGGCATCATATCAAAAAAAAACAAAAAAAAAGATTGGCATGAAAATGTAAATAAGTACATCAAATAAAATAAATACAAACATTCGTAGCATATGAGGGCCACAACCAATGCAACAGCTATCACAATCCTGTCCGAACCAGTAGATGAAATGACAGACGTCCTGTGTTAAAAATTATAAATCAAACATCATTTAGACCACTAATCCCGTCGGAATAGTGCCTTCAAATAGATGAAAAAACAAGGAAGCGTGCAAATCAAGGAATCAGACTCTGCCAACAACTGAAAATCTTGACTGCATGAACTTCCTTTAATTTAATTTCCTCCTACATACACACACTCACTTTCAGACACAGACTCCAATTGAAAAGGTGAAGTGTGTTTTATTCCACGCTGACCCTGTCTGGATTAATACCGAGTATTCATGAATATAAACAGCGTCGCATTAGCGTGCATTAATGGCAATAATAAATGCATAACCTGCTGGTTTGCGGCCTTGACCGGTATGAGGAGCGCTTCTGAAGAGCGTCGTTCACCTCAGCGCTATCGTCTTTGCTCAAGGGGGGCTACACGGGCCAGGATTCTATTACCACAACTGACCCCTGTCTCTCCAAAATGCCCCCTTCCCTCTTACCAGGCTCTGTTCCCCCCCTGAAGAGCATCTTGGCGGTCTCTGTCGCGCTTTGCTCCTCTTCACCTCACTGCTCCTGTAACTCTGAGCTCATTAACCGCACGGTTCCAAACGGCTGCTGGCATACATTGGCGCCTTTATCTCCAGCAGCCCCTTTGGACGCAGGCATTGTCTCTTATTTTTAATTAGATTGGTTCATCAGCAAGCTGACGGGGATGTTTATGCACTGGGCGCTGGTACAACCCTGAACACAATGATTTCTGTCTGCACAGTATATTCAGGCTTATCATTTCGTAATATGTTTGCAATTTTGTAATATTTGCCATTTTCGACTGGGAGACAAAATAATAATACATATTATATATATATATATATATATATATATATATATATATATATTATATATAAAGAGTTCAGATGCAAAAGCCTTAGATGTCAGATGCTCTAAATCCATCTGACACCTTTCTTTAAAAAAATGCATTTTTATCAGGCTCCAAAGTATAGGTTTCTACCTAAGTACAGGTACTTCTGATTGGGCTGAGGCTGGGATTTTGAAGTAAAAGTATTTGATGGCCGTATGATGTGTTTTGAGAGCACTTACTCACTTTCATTATCTCATTTTTGACATTTGAACTTATATATATATATATATATATATATATATATATATATATACAGTATATATACAGTAGTGTATGTGTGTGTATATATATATATATATATA